>JAZDUH010000099.1:0-71476 GCA_036419115.1 Scarus forsteni | reverse complement strand
TCAGTGTCTCTGCCTGACTTAATCTATATACTTTGTTTCACACTCAAATATAGCGCCCCTGCTGGTAACAGGAAGTCTGATGTTTTACTCTATTAGTTAAAATCTCCTCTGTTTTTCAACATATATTTTTCAAATATTCTCAGAAAGGGTCTTCACACCTTCATGAAGCAGCAGTGTTGATGGTCGTGGTCCTGAGGTGAAAGGGTGTGGCCATGGCAAAGCCTCAAACTTCACTGATTGCCATGAACCTGCAAATCAATCTAACTTCTTCATTTAAGGTCCAATCTGCTTCAAAATTCACAAACATGATCAAGGACCAACTGCCAACATATCTATAACTTTAATTCTCTGGTACTCCAATCGCATCAACCTTTAGATATGTCATGAATTACATACGTGTGGTGGCAGCAGCATGCAGTGGTTGCGACATGTGGCGCGAACAACATTAAGCGGCACCAATGTTTCGCAACAGCAGCATTTGGCGGATGCAATATGCGGCGGTAGCGGCAGGTCCCGACGTCCGCGTGGGGGGCGAGGGCCCGATCATCGCCGCTTGCGGCTTTAATTATTTTTCTCCTTCTTCTGCCACTTTAACCCCAAATTGCGTGCCTTCAACTTGAGATAAACGCGAACGCGCTTGTGCCAAAACCTAGGCCAAAAATTGGTCCCGCGAAAAAAAATTTATGAATCCAGTGTTTGCACAAAAAAAATTGCGCCACAGCGCCCCCTAGTGGCCTTAAACTGCAGCCCCTCCGGCGACTTTCATGGATCGACCTGAAATTTTTAGGGCATGACTAGCATGCCCGGACCTACAAAAAAGTCTCTTATGACCATGGTCAATTCCAAACAGGAAGTTCGCAAATTAGTGTTGAATGTAGCGTTTTGGCGATTTCCTGGGTACGTATTTGAACGAACTCCTCCTAGGGTTTTTATCGGATCATCTCCACATTTGGACTGTGTATACTAGACACCTTGGCGATGAAAAGTTGTTAAAAGAATTTTCGTAGGTCAATGGGCGTGGCCACAAACCACGCCCAAATTTGGCAAATTTTTCACTAACTCCGATTTGCACGAAATTTTTTGGGCATAACCCCCAGGCCAAGCCGATCACAGATATATAATTTGTCATAGGGAATTCTGAACAGGAAGTTCGTAAATTAACGTTGAAATTCCGATTTTCGCGATTGTAAGGCTCGCATTTGAACGAACTCCTCCTAGGTTTTTTATCGGATCAATTCCAGATTTGGTTTGTGTATACTAGACACATTGACGATGAAAAGTTGTTAAAAGATTTTTCGTAAGTCAATGGGCGTGGCCAGGAAGGACGCCCAAAGTTGACCATTTTTGGAAAACACGTAAACCTTAATAACTCACTAGTAACATACTAGATCTGGACCAAAACATGTACACATGTTCACTGTCCCTGCCTGACTTAATCTATATGCTTTGTTTCACACTCAAATATAGCGCCCCCTGCTGGTAACAGGAAGTCTGATGTTTTACTCTATTATTAAAATCTCCTCCGTTTTTCAACATATATTTTTCAAATATTCTCAGAAAGGGACTTCACACTTTCATGAAGCATCAGTTTTGAGATCGTGTCCTTAGGTGAAACGGTATGGCGATGGCGAAGCCTCAAACTTCACTAATCGCCATGAACCTGGAAATCACTCTAACTCCTTCATTTAAGGTCTAATCAGCCTCAAAATTCACAAGCATGATTAACTTCCACTATTCCATATGTCATAAATTACATACATTTGGTGGCAAACAGCAGCATTTGGCGGAAGCAATATGCGTAATCTTAAGGATAATTAAAGGCCCTATTGGAATCGCTAAGATTATTATTTATTATTTATTATTATTAGGGCCCGAGCCCGACCGCAGGCCGGCGAAGGCCCTATTGTAATCGCTCGGATTATTATTATTATTATTATTATTATTAGGGCCCGAGCCCGACCCGAAGGGCCGGCGGCGAAGGCCCTATTGTAATCGCTAAGATTATTATTTTTTGTTTTTCTCGCTCCTCTTTAACCCCAAATTGCGTGCCTTCAACTTGAGATAAACGCGAACGCGCCTATCCCAAAAAATTAGTCCCGGCGAAAAATTTATGAATCCAGTGTTTGCACAAAAAAAAGTGCGCCACAGCGCCCCCTAGTGGCCTTAAACTGCAGCCCCTCCGCCAACTTTCACCGATCGACCTGAAATTTTTAGGACATGACTATCATGCCCCGGGCTACAAAAAAGTCTCTTATGACCATGGTCAATTCCGAACAGAAACTTCGCAAATTAGCGTTGAATGTCGCATTTTGGCAATTTGCGGGGTACGTATCTGAACGAACTCCTCCTAGGTTTTTTATCGGATCAACTCCAGATTTGGTTTGTGTATACTAGACACCTTGAACATGTAAAGTTGTTAAAAGAATTTTCGTAGGTCAATGGGCGTGGCCAGAAACCACGCCCAAATATGGCGAATTTTTGACTAACTCCGATTTGCACGAAATTTTTTGGGCATAATCCCCAAGTCAAGCCGATCACAGATATATAATTTGTCATAGGGTATTCCAAACAGGAAGTTCGTAAATTAACGTTGAAATTACGATTTTTGCGATTTTAAGGCTCGCATTTGCACGAACTCCTCCTAGGTTTTTTATCGGATCAACTCTAGATTTGGTTTGTGTATACTACAGACATTGCTCATGAAAAGTTGTTAAAAGATATTTCCTAAGTCAATGGGTGTGGCCAGGAAGGACGCCCAAAGTTGACCATTTTTGGAAAACACGTAAACCTTAATAACTCTCTAGTAACATGTTAGATCTGGACCAAAACAAGTACACGTGTTCACTGTCTCTGCCGGACTTCATCTATATACTTTGTTTCACACTCAAATATAGCGCCCCTGCTGGTAACAGGAAGTCTGATGTTTTACTCTATTATTAAAATCTCCTCCGTTTTTCTACATATATTTTTCACATATTCTCAGAAAGGGTCTTCACACCTTCATGAACCATCAGTGTTGAGGTCGTGTCCTGACCTCTAACACACACACATCTCCTCAATCAAAACTCACTTTCTGCATCAAGCTTTTTATATATGCATAAATTTCATACAACAAGTGGTGGCGCAAAAAAATGCGGTTGCATGATGTGGAGCCAAACAACATTTAAGCGGCATCATGCATCCCAACAGCAAAGCATTTGGCGATAGCATAAATTACTGCAAGTGGTGGCAGCAACGGGCTTCATGGGGCGCACATGGGGCATCATCTATCTGCGGCTTGAATGGGCGAGCCCGACCGGCCCGGCGGCGAAGGCCCTATTATGTCGCTAAGATTATTGTTGGGGCCGAGCCCGACCGAAGAGGCGGCGAAGGCCCTATTGTAATCGCTAAGATTATTATTATTATTCTTCTCCCCCTTTTTTAACCCCAAATTGCGTGCCTTCAACTTGAGATAAACGTGAACGCGCCTAGGCCAAAAAATTAGTCCCGGCGAAAAATTTATGAATCCAGTGTTTGCACAAAAAAAAGTGCGCCACAGCGCCCCCTAGTGGCCTTAAACTGCAGCCCCTCCGGCAACTTTCACGGATCCACCTGAAATTTTTAGGGCATGACTAGCATGCCCAGACCTACAAAAAAGTCTCTTACGACCATGGTCAATTCCGAACAGGAAGTTCGCAAATTAGCATTGAATGTCGCGTTTTGGCGATTTGCGGGGTACGTATTTGAACGAACTCCTCCTTGGGTTTTTATCGGATCAACTCCAGATTTGGACTGTGTATACTAGACACCTTGACGATCAAAAGTTATTAAAAGAATTTTTGTAGGTCAATGGGCGTGGCCACAAACCACGCCCAAATATGGCGAATTTTTGACCAACTCCGATTTGCACGAAATTTTTTGCGCATAATCCCCAGGCCAAGCCGATCACAAATATATAAATTGTCATAGGGAAGTTCGAACAGGAAGTTCGTAAATTAATGTTGAAATTCCGATTTTTGCGATTTTAAGGCTAGCATTTGAACGAACTCCTCCTAGGTTTTTAATCGGATCAACTCCAGATTTGGATTGTATATAGTAGACACATGGACGATGAAAAGTTATTAAAAGATTTTTTGTAACTCAATGGGCGTGGCCAGGAAGGACGCCCAAAGTTAACCATTTTTGGAAAACACGTAAACCTTAATAACTCTCTTGTACAATGTTAGATCCGGACCAAAACAAGTACACACGTGTTCACTGTCCCTGCCTCAGTTCATCTATATGCTTTGTTTCACACTCAAATATAGCGCCCCTGCTGGTAACAGGAAGTCTGATGTTTTACTCGATCATTAAAATCTCCTCTGTTTTTCAACATATTTTTCTCAAATATTCTCAGAAAGGGTCTTCACACCTTCATGAAGCCATGGCGCCTCAAACTTCACTGATCGCCATGAACCTGGAAACCACTGTAACTCCTTCATTTAAGGTCAGTCTGCTTCAAAATTCTCAAGCATGATCAAGGTTCAACACCTAACACAAGTATAATTCTCTGGTACTCAATCGCATCAACCTTTAGATATGTCATAAATTACATCGTGTGGTGGCAGCAGCAGTTTCGACATGTGGCGCCAGCAACATTTAGCGGCACCAAGCATTATGCAGCTAGGGCCGATCATCGTCCCGAGCCGACCGCAGGCCCTATTGTCGGGCCGAGCCCGAGGGCGCGAAGGCCCTATTGGAAATCGCTAAGATTAATTAGGGCCCGAGCCCGACCGAAGGCGGCGAAGGCCCTATTGTAATCGCTAAGTTATTATTATTATTATTATTCTCCTGCCACTTTAACCCCAAATTGCGTGCCTTCAACTTGAGATAAACGCTAACGCGCTAGCCCCAACATTTAGTCATGGCCCGAAAAATTTATGAATCCAGTGTTTGCACAAAAAAAAGGTGCATAAGCGCCCCTAGTGGCTAAACTGCAGCCCCTCCGGCAACTTTCATGTATAGACCTGAAATTTTTAGGGCATAACTATCATGCCAGGACCTACAAAAAGTCTCTTATGACCATGGTCAATTCCAAACAGGAAGTTCGCAAATTAGCGTTGAATTGTCGCATTTTGGCGATTTTCAGGGAATGCGATTTGAACGAACTCCTCCTAGGTTTTTTATTGGATCAACTCCAGATTTGGATTGTGCATACTCGACACATTTACGATGAAAAGTTATTAAAAGATTTCTCGTAAGTCAATGGGCGTGGCCAGAAACCACGCCCAAATTTGACTAATTTTTCACTAACTCCGATTTGCTCGAAATTTTTTTGGCCATAACCACCAGGCCAAGACATTCACAAATATATATAATTGTCATAGGGAATTCCGAACAGGAAGTTCGAAATTAACGTTGAAATTCTGATTTTGGCGATTCTAAGGCTAGAAATTGAACGAACTCCTTCCAAGGTTTTTATCGTATAAAGTCCAGATTTGGTTTGTGTATACTAGACACATTGATGATCAAAAGTTATTAAAAGATTTTTCGTAAGTCAATGGGCGTGGCCAGGAAGGACAGCCAAAGTTGACCATTTTTGGAAAATGCGTAAACCTTAATAACTCTCTAGTAATATGTTAGATCTGGACCAAAACAAGTACACATGTTCACTGTCCCTGCCTGAGTCAACCTTTATGCTTTATTTCACTGTCAAATATAGCACCCCCTGCTGGTAACAGGAAGTCTGATGTTTTACTCGATCATTAAAATCTCCTCTGTTTTTCAACATATTTTTTTCAAATATACTAAGAAAGGGTCTTCACATCTTCATGAAGCATCAGTGTTTAGGCTGTGGTCCTGAGGTGAAACGGTTTGGCGATGGCGAAGCCTCAAACTTCACTGATCGCCATGAACCTGCAAATCACTCTAACTCCTTCATTTAAGGTCCAATCTGCTTCAAAATCCACAAACATGATCAAGGTCTACCTCCTAACACATATATAAGCTCAATTCTCTGCTACTGCAATCTCACCCAGCTGTAGAAAATACATAAATTGCATATGATGTTATCAATAATCTAATCTTCCCCAAATTCAACTCACATGATCACAGTTCCACTCTGGACTTATTTTTTTAATTTGAACATGTATTTGAGTTATAAGAATAGCACCACTTGACAGGCACAAGCAGTGTTTATTCCAGAAACACTAAACATGCTTTAAATCATCATCTCCTCAGACTGAGCTGAGGTTACCTCACATACTAATTGGCCCACCCCCTTCTTCACCCCACACCAACCTCAGAGATCTCCCACCTCCCTGCTTAGAGTGTGAAACCATAGATTCTGGACATGTCATCCTCTTTATTTAATGTTATCTGTTTACTTTTAGATGCTTCATTCAGACTTTATTTTGTGTATGTGTGTGTGTGTGTGCGTGTTTGTGTGTGTGTGTGTGTGTGTGTTAACAGTGACTGTCAGGGATAGTAATCTCAAAACATCTCAGAAAGGGTCTTCACACCTTCATGAAGCAGCACTGTCTGCATGGTTGTGTGTGTGTGGGGATGTGTTTGTGAGTGTGACTATCTGCTGTGACAGGTATAGCTTCACATGAAGTGCCTGGGACATAGGAACAGTGCCACCCAATGGGCATTAGCTGTTTTTTATATCTCAAATACCTGCTTGCATGTGGGGCAGCAACATGCAGCAGTTGGGACATGTGGTGCCAGCAACATTTAGCGCACCAAAGTTTCAACAGCAGCATTTGGAAAAGCAATATGTGGCGGTAGCGACAGGCCCAACGGGCGCATGGGGGGCGAGGCGATCATCGCCGCTATGCTTTAATTAGGCCCGAGCCCGACGGGCGAAGGCCCTATTGTAATCGCTAAGATTATTATTATTATTCTTCTTCTTTCTCCGCCACTTTAACCCCAAATTGCGTGCCTTCAACTTGAGATAAACGCGAACGCTTAGGCCCAAAAATTAGTCCCCGAAAAATTTATGAATCCAGTGATTGCACAAAAAAATGCGCCACAGCGCCCCTAGTGGCCTTAAACTGCAGCCCCTCCGGCCAACTTTCACGGATCGACCTGAAATTTTTAGGGCATAACTATCATGCCAGACCTACAAAAAGTCTCTTACGACCATGGTCAATTCCAAACAGAAAGTTCGCAAATTAGCGTTGAATATCGCATTTTGGCGATTTGCAGGGTACGTATTTGAACGAACTCCTCCTAGGTTTTTTATCGGATCAACTCCAGATTTGGATTGTGTATCCTAGACACCTTGACGATGAAAAGTTGTTAAAAGAATTTTCATAGGTCAATGGGCGTGGCCACAAACCACGCCCAAATATGGCGAATTTTTCACTAACTCCGATTTGCACGAAATTTTTTGGGCATAACCCCCAGTCAAGCCGATCACAAATATATAATTTGTCATGGGAAATTCCCAAACAGGAAGTTCGTAAATTAACGTTGAAATTTACGATTTTCGCGATTCTTAAGGCTCGCATTTCAACGAACTCCTCCTAGGTTTTTCATCGGATCAATTCCAGATTTGGTTTGTGTATACTAGACACATTGACGATGAAAAGTTGTTAAAAGATATTTTTCAGTAAGTCAATGGGCGTGGCCAGGAAGGACGCCCAAAGTTGACCATTTTGGAAAACACGTAAACCTTAATAACTCTCTAGTAATATGTTAGATCTGGACCAAAACAAGTACACATGTTCACTGTCCCTGCCTGAGTTTATGTGTATGCTTTGTTTCACTCTCAAATATAGTGCCCCCTGCTGGTAACAGGAAGTCGTCGGTCTCAGGTAGCCAAAAAGGCCCAAACTTCACTGATCGCCATGAACCTAGCCCCCAAATTGTGTGTGTTGCACTCTCTGCAATATATCAAAAAATTAAAACAATTTTCAAACATTCAAGAAAATTTAAAAATTAACACTTGCACAAAAAAAAAAAATGTGCTCTTCAAAGTATATCAACTTCAAACTGCAGCCTACACACTTATACACCTGCATCTGGAAATTTTTGAGGCATAAACTATCATGGCGCCAGCAACTCTCTTATGACCATTGTCAATTCCTAACAGCAGCATTTGGCGGAAGCATACTGATGCGGCATTTGAACCGCAGGTCGGATCAACTCCAGATTTGGGGCGACATAGGAACAGTGCCACCCACTGGGCTATGTGTTTTATATTTCACCTGCTAAGGGCAGCAACATGCAGCGAATGCAACATGTGGCACCAGCATTATTGTAAGCCCGCAGCATTATTATTATGCATTATTATTATTATTATTATTAGAGCCGGGCGCAAGGGCGAAGGCCCGATCATCGCCGCTAAGTTTATTATTATTATTTTCTTTTCTTCCGCCACTTTAACCCCAAATTATGCGTGCCTTCAACTTGAGATAACGCGATCGCGCCTAGGCCAAAAAATTAGTCCCGGCGAAAAATTTATGAATCCAGTGTTTGCATAAAAAAAAAAGTGCGCCACAGCGCCCCCTAGTGGCCTTAAACTTCAGCCCCTCCGGCAACTTTCACGGATCGACCTGAAATTTTTAGGGCATGACTATCATGCCCGGACCTACAAAAAAGTCTCTTACGACCATGGTCAATTCCAAACAGGAAGTTCCCAAATTAGCGTTGAAAGTCGCGTTTTGGCGATTTCCTGGGTACGTATTTGAACGAACTCCTCCTACAGTTTTGATCGGATCAACTCCAGATTTGGATCATCTATACTAGACACATTGAAGATGAAAAGTTATTAAAAGAATTTTCGTAGGTCAATGGGCGTGGCCACAAACCACGCCCAAATTTGGCAAATTTTTCAATAACTCCGATTTGCACGAAATTTTTTGGGCATAATCCCCAGGCCAAGCCGATCACAAATATGTAAGTTGTCACAGGGTATTCCAAACCGGAACTTCGTAAATTCACGTTGAAATTAGGATTTTCGCGATTCTAAGGCTCCCATTTCAACGAACTCCTCCGAGGTTTTTTATCGCATCAATTCCAGATTTGGTTTGTGTATACTACAGACATTGACGATGAAAAGTTATAAAAATATTTTCATAAGTCAATGGGCGTGGCCAGGAAGGACGCCCAAAGTTGACCATTTTTGGAAAACACGTAAACCTTAATAACTCTCTAGTAATATGTTAGATCTGGACCAAAACAAGTACACATGTTCACTGTCCCTGGCTGAGTTTATGTGTATGCTTTGTTTCACTCTCAAATATAGTGCCCCCTGCTGGTAACAGGAAGTCTGATGTTTTACTCTATCATTAAAATCTCCTCTGTTTTTCAACATATTTTTTTCAAATATTCTCAGAAAGGGTCTTCACACCTTCATGAAGCATCAGCCTATGTTAGCCCCAAATTGTGTGTGTTGCACTTGAGATAAACACAACAAACCTAACCCAAAATTTCAGTCATGGCGGAAAATTTATGAATCCACTGTTTGCACATAAAAATGTGCTCCATAGCGCCCCCTCGTGACTTCAAACTGCAGCCTATACAGCTACTTTCACCTATAGATCTGAAATTTTTAGGGCATAACTATCATGCCAGGACCTACAAAAAAGTCTCTTATGACCATTGTCAATTCCTAACAGGAAAATCGCAATTTAGCGTTGAATGTAGCATTTTAGCGATTTGCGGGATACATATTTGAACAGACTTCTCTTAGGTTTTTTATTGGATCAACTCCAGATTTGGAATGTAGATACCTCCGACATAGGAACAGTGCCATCTACTGGGCATTAGCTGTGTTTTATATTTCAAAAACCTCCTTGCATGTAGTGGCAGCAACATGCAGCGAATGCAACATGTGGCGCCAGCATTATTTAGCGGCACCAGCATTTCGCAAAAGCAGCATTTGGAGGATGCAATATGCGTGGCAGCCACAGAGCCCAACGGGCGCATGGGGGCGAGGGCCCGATCATCGCCGCTTGCGGCTTTAATTATTATTATTATTATTATTTCATAAAGTAACCCCAAATTGCGTGCCTTCAACTTGAGATAAACGCGAACGTGCCTAGGCCAAAAAATTAGTCCCCCGAAAAAATTTTTGAATCCAGTGTTTGCACGAAAAAAATTGCGCCATAGCGCCCCCTAGTGGCCTTAAACTGCAGCCCCTCCGGCAACTTTCACGGATCGACCTGAAATTTTTAGGGCATAACTATCATGCCTGGACCTACAAAAAAGTCTCTTACGACCATGGTCAATTCCAAACAGGAAGTCCGCAAATTAGCGTTGAATGTCGCGTTTTGGCGATTTCCTGGGTACGTATTTCAACGAACTCCTCCTACAGTTTTGATCGGATCAAGTCCATATTTGGATCGTGTATACTAGGCACCTTGACGATGGATAGTTGTTAAAAGAATTCTTGTAGGTCAATGGGCGTGGCCACAAACCACGCCCAAAATTGGCAAATTTTTCACTAACTCCGATTTGCATGAAATTTTTTGGACATAATCCCCAGGCCAAGTCGATCACAGATATATAATTTGTCATAGGGAATTCCAAACAGGAAGTTTGTAAATTAACATTGAAATTGCAATTTTTGCGATTCTAAGGCTAGCATTTGAACGAACTCCTTCTAGGTTTTTTATCGGATCAATTCCAGATTTGGTTGGTGTATAGTAGACAGATTGACGATGAAAAGTTGTTAAAAGATTTTTCGTAAGTCAATGGGCGTGGCCAGGAAGGACCGCCAAAGTTGACCATTTTTGGAAAACACGTAAACCTTAATAACTGTCTTGTGCAATTTTAGATCCAGGCCAAAACAAGTACACATGTTCATTGTCCCTGCCTGAATTAATCTATATGCTTTGTTTCACTTTCAAATATAGCTCCCCTGCTGGTAACAGGAAGTCTGATGTTTTACTTTATCATTAAAATCTCCTCCTTTTTTCAACAATTTTTTTTCAAATATTATCAGAAAGGGTCTTCACACCTTCATGAAGCATCAGTGTTGAGGTCGTGTCCTGAGGTGAAACGGTGTTGTGATGGCGAAGCCTCAAACTTCACTGAAAATCACTCTAACTTCTTCATTTAAGTTCCAATCTGCTTCAAAACTCACAAGCATGATCAAGGTCTACCTTGTAACACATCTATCAGCTTAATTCTCTGCTACTGTAATTGCACCAAGCTCTAGAATTACATTAATTACATATGTATGCTATAAATAATGCAATCTACCCCAAATTCAACACACATGATCACAGTTCCACTCTGGACTTATTTTTTATTTAATTTAAACATGTATTTGGGTTATATGAATAGCACCATTTAACAGACACAAGCAGTGTTTATGCCAAAAACACTAAACATGGTTTAAATCATCTACATTGTGCTGATCTCAGCCTTTGGTATACAGTAGTAAGGTTACCTCTCATACTAATTAACCCGGCCCCCTTCTTCACCCAACACCAACCTCAGACATTGCTGTCAGTCATGCTTCCACCTCCCTGTTTAGAGTGAGAAACCATAGAATCTTGACATGTTATCTTTTGTAATCACTGTTCTTTGTTTACTTTTGATCCTCAATATAGATTTTATGTTACATAAAATGTTGTTTTATAGAATATATATGTTTTATCTTCTTTGGGATGTCAACACAGACAGACACAGACAGTCTACTCAGGGACTGACACTATTCTCCCAGGCTCTGTCTGCATGTTTGTGTGTTGGTGCAGCTGAGAGCCACCATAGCAGAAATGCAGGAAGTAAAATACATCATTTGGGATGTTAAGTGTTGCATAATCTTTATTTCATTACTACAAATTATTTAAAAAAAAACATATCACACAACATATGAACAATTCCCACAAACATAAGACATTGTAGATACAAAAATACACATAGCACATAAAAAGCTGTCATGACATGCTCTGCTTCATAAAACTGCAAAAGAGTACTTACTGTTGACCTCCCTTTTGTCCCCTCAAAACAGATGACGATTTTGATACCACAAAAGATTCCATTTCAACTACACCACCAGAGCTTCAGGGTACAACATACTTCTCCATTCTACATCTACAAATATCCTACTTCATACATATGTTACTCATGTTCTAGAAAGATTACTTACACATGGATCCTCTTCTATGTTCTTAACACAAATCCATGTGCTGGATAATCCTCGAAGGATATCTTCACAAACCCTGACACCATCTCCAGAAGACCGACTCTAGAGGAAACCAATGAATGCCCTTATCCAAACTGCTGTTACACTACCTTGGTATAACTGTTTTTGGTGGTTTTTATTATTCAGTTTTATTTTATTATATACCGTTTTTAAATATATTACTTAAACTGGTTTTTGTGCTTTTTATTGTTTAATATTATTATTTCATTATGTTCTGTTCTATAAATATATGTAATTTGTAGTACCAAAATACAGTTCATATAGCCTTTCTCCACTTACATTTATGTCTTTGTATTCATTAGCTATGGGGAGATGAGACTTCACTTTTTTTTCACTTTCATTGCTCCCTCTAGTGCCAACAAGAAGTCATATTTTTTTACTGTGTGATGAGAAACTACTCATCTTCATTTTTCTTTTCCAAATGTGCTCAGAAAGGGCACATAAAGCTCTTTTCCACCCTCATAAACGATCATAGGTCACTTATGTCCTGTAGTTCAACTGTGTGTTCATGGAAAGGCCTCAAACTTTGATGTTTTGCAATGAAACAGGAAGTCATTCTTGCTCCTTCATCACTTCATCTTTAAATTTCTTAGGGTACATTTCTAAAGTTAAACTACATACATTCATGCGAAAATGTTATCAAAAGGCTTTTCATAACTCAATGGGTGTTGCCAGGGACATCGTTAAAAGTCTAAAAATTTTTGAAGAAATTATAACTTTTACAATACTGAACTGCAAGGTTTGATCTTGGCCTTAATTCAAATAAATTAGGTGTCCTGCCCTCACTGCATACATGTGCTTTCCCCCTCACCCTTTTTAAGACAGCAACCCCTGTTGTCAACTGGAAGTTATCTTTTACTGACTGATGAATGACTTGTCTTTATCTTGATATGTCTTTTTCAGATGTGCTCAGAAAATGCCTTCACATATTCATAATGCATTGTTCATGTCATGTCTTGTAGTTAAGGATGTGCACTGAAATGTTTGCACATGTCAAATAAGTTAACCATATTGATAAATATCCATGTGTATTTTCAGTTCATTACCATTACCGATATGCAATATTGTATTTACTTGTCTTCAACAAATTAGCACAATACTGTTTATGATAACATATACAAAACTAAGGATAGCTGTATTTTTATTGTATGTGTACACAGAAATAACCAATAAAAATGATTTCTTTGTATTATGTCATTGTGTTTTTCAATGTTTTACTGAAAAAAACAGTCAACCTCATATCATCCACAACATCATCACATCTCCAACAATCAACTAAAGGTGCACACACCCAAAAAATAATCTGGTCAATTTCATCAGTTGTATGTAATTACATTACATGACAAATTTCAATGCAATTGAGTTCAGTAATTCTAACATAAACTGATAAATAGCGCTAATGTAATTCTATTAAATAAAGCAGAGATGAAAAGACTGAGGATTTATGCAATTGAGGCTCATAGTATTGATCTAATTTACTCCAAAATTGATTTATTTACTTTCTTTAAATTAAATTTCATTTACCTAAAATATGTTGATACACCCATTACATTTTCTTAAATTCAGTTCATTCAAATGACATTAAAATTACACTAAACATGTCACGTATTTACAATTAATACCCATTTATTTAAATCTCGGTATTAAAACTGAAATTCAACTACAAAGTGAGCTATAACAATAACAGAAGCAGTAAGTTAAAGTCTTTCACACAATATGTGACCAGAAAAGTCCAAAGTGCATATCATAGGAGAAAAAAAACTGAGTTCCATTGTGCCATTAGTCTTTTGTTTTTCTTTTTTCACGCCCTCAGACTCTCTTCTGGCTCTGCATTTTCTTTTCTGATCACATAGATCCACATGGTGGTCTCAGGATAGTCTCTCTCCATTTCTTCAAAGTGCACATTCTGACCAACAGAGAGAAGAGCAGATTAAAAGCGTTTGACAAAAATTCTTAAGCACCAACATGCCTCCAGAGAAACAAATATTCAGTCGGACTTTCAAAGACTTCAGAGGGTACTCTACAAAAGATGCTAAGTGTTAGGTCTGGCTTACTTTGGCTAGTCTGGTTTATTTATGTAATCAGTGTGGCTACTTGCAGACAACACAAACACAAATGGTTGCCCATGTTTATATATTTGATTCAATCCGGCAACAAATTCAAGCAATACATTTTATAATACCAAGCTGATTGAAAGATAGATGAAGATGTTAGATTATTGACTGATCAAACAAGGATTTTTTTTTTCATGAAAGGACACTCATACATGCAATTGAACTGCAAGCCATGATAGATCGATGACAGAAGGAAAGAGGACCGATAATAGATGAATGATAGACAGATGTTATAGTATTAACTGATCAAAGATATGTTGTTTTATTAGTGAAATACAAGTCATACATGAAATTGACCTGGAAGCTGAAATAAAAAGCACTCTCCAGTCACTGTTATGTATTCAGAAACCCCAAACAGCTGTTTCGTAGGAGTTAACACTCCTCAGAAGTTCAGAGGCATTTCTCATTAAACTACAAAATATTTTCAGATCAAATAAACAGAATATACTTCTGCACATTGACATTCATACTTACCTTGTATTGCGTGATCAGATCCTTGCTGTCCCTATTGAAGTAGACACACAGACATTTCAAAATGCAGTCTCACTTGATGCCAATGTCATCACTCACTTTTGTCAGATACCTTGCACTGTCACATAGAAAGACACAAAATTACCACTCAAGCAGAAAAAGGTTTATCCTATCAGCAGCTTTATTGTACTAGTTTGCTACTACTTGTCAAATAGATCAATAACAACATTTCCTCCTGTCCATATTCTAAGAAAAATATTTGTACTGTGCTCTGTGAAGATGTATGTTTTATTTGTGCTCCAAAAGCTGACATGGACAAACAACTTTTTAAACATAAATTACAATAATTATTAAAAGCTATAACATGATACTTACCGATGTTAAGAGGCTGTCAGGTGCACACTATTTTCACATTTCTTTACAATATGCCATTATGTTGTTCAGGGAGGTTGGGTATCTACAAGAGAAAATATTTGCATTAGAAGTCAAACAAAATCAACTCACTAAAGTGCGTCTGTCACAAAAAAACCCCTGCAAAAACCATAGTTTCATGTCCTTGAGATGTACATATCACTTTTGGGCCAGAGACTTAAAACAGACAAGAGATTATACAGTGTGGACCCACGACATGCAATTTAAGGTGCTTGCCAACTATGGCTGCTTATTTAAATTAGATGGCTTTTCATCAACATCATCATGGCGTTCATCATGGCTGTATTATAAGAACTGGATAGCGTGGCGCCGCCTTCTTCCATGTAACGGATTTGAAGCCAGAATATCCCTCGTCAGGACGCCGCTATTGTGCAGCCAGTAGAGAATCTGGACCATATCTGGACGCAGCTGTCGTAAACTGTCGCAAAACTCCGCAGCATACAGCATACACAATCAAACTACCGTTATTTTTAAACTCTAATAACTGATGAAAAAGAAACTTTTCAGAAAAAAGAGGACTAGGAAAAAACGCAGCCCAATAATACTTTCATATCACCACAGCATACGGATGGCAGAAATATTTCTACAAGGTGTAATAATAATTTTTTGTAGTTTCTCTGCGTCTGCTCATATGAATGGGGGAGACGGAGATTTGACCTATACTGCAGCCAGCCACCAGGGGGAGCAGTTTTCGGGGCGGCTTCAATTTGAATGCAGTGACATGACGTCCATGTTTTTTTTACAGTAATGGCATATTAAAGGGAAATACCCTCTAATATATTGTTTTATATATTAACATGTATGCAGTTACATAAGTAAATGAAACTCTTACCAACTTCCAGTATGATAATGGAGCTGACGATGGCTGACGAGCGTGGTAAAGGTGAAGAGGAAGCTTTTCTTCTTTTGTCTTACCTGCAGACCACTCCACTCACGGTAAAAACACGTACTGCCCCCTACTGACTGAACTGTTATGTAAACGAGTCTCATTTGTTTGTTTTGTGTTTCAATTGAATTAACTTTAAATTAAAAAGAATCGTGTTGTTTTTAATTTATTATAAATAAAAGTGTGAAAAAAGTGTAATTGGGTAAAATAAAGTAAATTGTTCTTCTAATACCTATGAAAGTGAAAAATCATTTGAGTGTTTTTTATCTGATGTGGAAGATATGGAATTATGGCTTACAGTTCAAGGAAGCTCAGAACTGTCTCATATGTTTACAATACTTTAATCATTAATCTGTGCAATACATTAGAAACTATGAGCTGCATGATATAAATTAAATCCATTACATAATCCTTATAAAAAAAAAATCAAGTTATTATCAATAAATCCATCAAAATTATTTCATTACATCTCAATCATATACAAATCATTGCTACTCTTAACATTTCCATCAAGCAGACATGTGTATTACTTCTCAGACACAATATTTAAAAAAAAATAACTGTTGTACGACACAATGCTACACTTAAATGTTAAGAAATCTAGTTAATTTAAAACAGATTAAAAACAAAGTTTCATGATTGAAAGCATTATTTCCAAATCAATATCATTGATCCAAAGCTTTTCTTGTTGGGGCTTTATCCAGAGAAACATAAATACAATCCGTATGAAAAAGCATTTATAGATCCAAGTGTGCTAAATGCCAAAAAGTGTACTGCAGTGCTATGGAAAATAACCTGTCAACCAAGTACAAGCCAATGGTTAAAACAAATGTTGTCAATCCTACCGTTGGAAATAATTGGTTATATTCAGAAAGCCATACAGCATAACATTGAAGGTATGTCGAAGCCCTTTATTGATTATGTCAAGAAGTCAGACTTTACTGAAAACCAACCTGATGAATATATTTCCTGTCTCTTGTTACTTTTCAAATGCCCATAGCTTATCATTACCTTTATGTCACGATCCATTACATTGGGTGTACAATCTGTTTTATACCAAGCATGTTTGTTTTGTGTTTATCATTTTTTTTACTACTATTGTGATCGCTTTGTTTTAAGATGCGTGTGCTTTTTTGCTTTATTTGGCAGCAGATCTATGAGAAATGACGTGTGGCCGTAGCTAGGTCATACATGTCAAAAATGCTTGAGTGAAAATTATCTTATGCTGCTGTAAAATTCAAATAAAGATATTATTGGAAAAACATACATAAACATGTCACTGAAATAAATTTAAATTATATGACCATCTTTAAGTCACAACTCCTTAAATAAATACATAACAAATCACATCATAATATATAGTATTAATAGGACATAATAGAAATCTGTATTTTGAAGTAGCTGAAGCTGAGAAGTGTTCTTTTGAGGAAGACCAGAAAGAACAGATTTAATAAAATAACACATTCTGTATGTCAAGCGTGGGACTCTTTGCATTGGCTGGAGACAGAAAATGAGGTGTTTTATTTTTAAATATGTATAGGATCAACAAAAATTCTTGAAAAGTGGAGTTTTTCTGATCATTATCAAAATAAACAGGTGTTTTTAAGAAAAAAGCACCTTAAATTATGTTTAAAAATTTATTTTATGTTCAAGAGAAGTGATAATGAAAATAAAAGAAATTATAATATGATCATTAAAGTCACAAAATGTGTTTCAACATGGCCATTATGACATGACATCAGGTGTTGCAGCTCTTGGGCTCAGTCTGGTCCACAGCAGAAGAGCAGGCCGGGTCTTTGAATCCACTGGGATTCAGGGAGACAAAGGAGGTCAGAACCTCCAAAGAACAAATATTGATCAGTCACACTGTAGTTTATATACTGAAACACAAATATTTTTAAAACACATGAAAATGTATAACTTAAAAAAATGATATCTTTAGGATTACACAACAGTTTAAATTAATGCTGGAAAATAGAACTTTTAACACTTTAATGGATAACATATAAAACGCATTGAAATATATTTTTGTATTTTAAATATATATTTTTTCAAATCTTTATTCTTATTTTTATTTTACCTCAAACACTGATCTTTCTCCTACCCTTAACAACACCTTGCATGGAACAAGCTAAAACACAGGTGGCCCATCTTAGTTGAAAGCCCACCCACCACGACAAGGTGCAGGCCATGGGTGGGAACACAGGACAAGACATACTTGGCGAACAGGACAAACTCTGACAGGACAAACATACAAATACAAAAAAGCACACGTACAAACTCTCTCCTTAGCACTACACATATATTTGAACTAAAGCAGCAAAATATAACTTTTTACACTTTGATAAATAACCACCAAGCATCTAACAGATTACACAATAACTAAAAACATGCAAATATATAACTTTTTTTTGGTGTTTTTTGTTTTTGTTGTCCTTACATATGAACAAGAAAAGGAAAATGGAACTTTTGACATAACTATCACGCACTAACAGACTATACAATAACTAAACAAAGCATGCAAATGTATAAATTTTTTTTGGTGTTTTTTTTTTGTCCTTATCACTATACATATATTTGAACTAAAACAGGAAAATAGAACTTTTTACACTTTGACACAAAACTATCACACGCTAACAGATTATACAATAAACAAAGCATGCAAATATATAACTTTTTTGGGGTTTTTTTGTTGTTTTTTTTAGTCCTTATCAATACACATATTTGAACTAAAACAGGAAAATAGAACTTTTTACACTTTGACACAAAACTATCACGCACTAACAGATTATACAATAACTAAACAAAGCATGCAAATATATAACTTTTTTTTGGTGTTTTTTTTTTTTGTCCTTATCACTATACATATATTTGAACTAAAACAGGAAAATAGAACTTTTTACACTTTGACACAAAACTATCACGCACTAAAGATTATACAATAAACAAAGCATGCAAATATAACTTTTTTTGTGTGTTTTTTTTTTTTTTGTCCTTATCACTATACATATATTTGAACTAAAACAGGAAGGTAGAACTTTTGACACAAAACTATCACGCACTAACAGATTATACAATAACTAAACAAAGCATGCAAATATATAATTTTTTTGGTGTTGTTTTTGTTTTTTTGTCCTTATCACTACACATATATTTGAACAAGAAAAGGAAAATAGAACTTTTTACACTTTTCTGAATAACTTTTGACATGAAAAACACAAAAACGAAAATCCACAAACTACCACACACCTGTAGAATTCTGGCAACTTTAAAATTAATCTCAGAATACCAATCCTAAATAGAAAGTGAGCTCACCATTCCAGTTAACCTACTAAAAAGACAACCACTAAAGTGCAGAGCCAAACCAACCATTCCGATGTCACCTCTAAGCAACCAGACTATTTCATGACACATCTACAAATGAGGAAACTATCAAAGAAAAGGCACCAAAAACCTGTAATCTTGAAAAGCTACACTATTCTGCCTCATCAACTTGAAGAGATGTCCTTTTAAAGGAACACAGAATCCCTTCATGGTCGCTAAATAAGTAGGCCACACTACTGACTGTACCTGGTACTGTGTTGTTTTCACATACACATGGTCAATAAGTGTGCTCTCTCTCTGTGGTGGGCTGTGTCACTATCTGAACAAACCCCTTTCTGCAAAAAATTGCAGATTGATGTTGACTTCAAAATGTCATCATTAAAATCTCCCATGACAGCAATGGTGTTACTTAGTGGTTTAAGCCGATCAAGCAACTTGCTGAGAAACTCTTTAAACAAAGACATGGGATAAGCTGGCGGTCGATAAATGACTGCGAGTACAATGTCAAAACCAACATACTTGTGAACCAAGCACTCCAAATTCACCTGTGGAACTTTGATTAGGTCAAAGGTCACACTGTCTGAACTAAATATGCCAACACCACCATGTTGTTGGGCTTGCAAAGCGGTCAAAGCTGGATGGTTACCCGTAAGACACACTCACGGACAATGACTAAAAAACGTAACCATCAACTTTACATTATCAACAACAGCATCATCTGACAACCATGTTTCTGTTACAGCAATACTGTGAACCTTCAATCGCTGTATGCTCAAACACAAATCTGAGAGATGTGCACTCAGATTTTGCACATTCATCAAGAATACAGAAAATGTGTCTGCATCTGATGTGCGGTGGCATGCTGTCAACCAAGAAACGGGCATACTCTTAATGGCATCCTTTACACCTGTCCTACAATAAATTGATTTCTTCAAAATCTTCAATTATCAAACCAGACAAGCTCCTGACTCGCTTAAGGCCACATACGCCTGTCCTGCAGTGAATACTTTCTTCAGACTAACTACAGCCCTATCAACTGTTAAACCCTGGACTTTATGCACCGTGCAGGCCCAGGCAAGCAAGTGGAAATTGCCTTCGCAATCCACCTTTGTCTGTGACCTTCTCTTCCTCTGGGTCAATACCAGTGGAAGCAGCTAAATCAACAGAAAGACAAACAGATCGCTTTCTCCTCCGAGCACCAACCTGATCATCATCAAACTTTACAAATACCTTTTAGGAACCTGCCCTCACCAGCCATCTCTATGTGTGTAACCGTACCACACACACCATTTACCAGACCATCCTCAACATCTATATTTTTACACAGCATAACACGGGCATCTATCCCCAAGGGAAGTGTTTCCTCTAAAGATGTGTTATACGCTTTTGCTGTGGTGTCCACTTATCAACTCTAACTTTCCTGTTTTCTTACTATTCACATAATCCTGTGCATTGAATCTCAACATATTCAGGACAAGTCCTGAACAGCTCCTGAAGATTGTGCTCATTTACTTGTCGGTTCGGAAATATGTGCAAAGCTGAGCTGACTTCGCCGGTTTCACAACGCTTCAGTGTCTCAACATCACTGACCAGCATTGGAGTCTCTTTAGATTGAGTCCTGACCCTGTTCAGCAACTCGCAAACACGCCATCCTTCTGCCTAACAACTGTAGTTAACTCAACAACACTAAACAGACTTGACCTACAAGTTGACGCCTTCATCACAACATACAGAGGCTTCCTTTAACAGGAGGCAACTGATAAAAATCACCAACTGCAACAACGCCACATTCCCAAAGGGGGAAAAGTCCCCAGTCTGTTTAATCTGCCTCAATCGGCCATGAATATACGCCAACAATCGATGGTCTACCATGGAGATTTCATCGATGATAAGCAACTGTAAATCTACATATTTAGCACGCAAAGAATTGATTTTTTCTTCGCCCAAAGGACTGTACGGTAAGCGTACATCCTTACCAATGCTGAGTGTGCTGTGAATTGTTGCTGCATGCAAATTGTATGCCGCGATTCCTGTTGGAGCAGTCAAAAGCACGCAAATGTTGTCAGGATGACGACACGCTGGTGACAGCAACCTCATAGCCTCATACTGGATGGCCCTAATCAAATGGCTCTTTCCAGTACCAGCCCCACCTCACAAACACATGCAAAGGAGCTGGCTTTTTACCATTAACCTTGTCCAAGCACCACTGTCTAATCTGATAAAAAACAGACATCTGTGTCTCATTCAGAGACCTAACCAAAGCCAAACCATCCTTCCTATTCAGAATGTTACTCCTTTTTTCTAAATGACAAACCTCTTTGTCGCTAACAGCTAAATCAGGAATGTTGTCCACATGCTCATCTACAACCTGCTCTCTGTCCCTAACTTCCTGCACACACTGCAAACGCTCCTGTTCCTGCTCTGGGCACAGCTGGCACCAGGCATCTTCTAGCACAGCATCACTATCAACTGAATTTTTAATCTCATCCAAATCTTCAACTTCAACCTGAAACCTGCTCCTGTTAGCATCTACGACTGACTTAACTGAATGGAGTGTGCCATCACTAAACCTCACATGACCAGTCCTGTAAAATTCCTCAAAGGTTTCACAGTTGGCAGGCTTAAGCTGCACTTCCTCACAGGCAAAACAACTGCAAGTTACTCTGATAGAATTGTTCTGGATTTTTGTCTCAGAAAATCGTGCATAACGACGATGGCCGGGTTATGTGACGCTGTTCTTTTGATGACAAAACCAGTGTTGTTTTTCAGTTCAATTCGACTTTTTGATTTCTCATTTTTGCTCAATACACGATATTCTGAGGCAAAAGATGCCAGACACATATCACTGAACTCCCTGTCCTCTGGCCTGTTCTTGTAACGATCAACTACACTGGTCATCCACATGTCTTCTGAATCAAGACCCTGTGATGACACCTTCTGTTTTAGCACATTCAACGGTAAACTCATCCTGACAACATTGTCCCCTGTTGGGACAAACACAACCTTCCTAGAGCATTCCTTCAGGTGCATGTTAGGCACTAACCTATAAACTGCCTCCTGAGCACAAACATCTCTGTTATGAAGATAAACACTACCAAGGTTCTTCAAAGCCTCTCTGGCACTAAGATTTTTATCTTTAGCAGCCTCTCTCTGAGCATTTCCTAACAGCAAACCTATCTCCCTCTCTGCCTTTGAAATGTAAGAGATAATGTACACAACACACGCATACGGGTCTACAACATACTGGATGTCCATATTGGCATTCCAGCATTTCAGCAGCAACTTACTGTACTGATTGACCCAAACCTCATTTATGTCTCTCTTTAAAACTATCTGAGTATTGCGAGCAACTAGCCTGTAAGCTTGCTGGAAACCAGCCTGATCTGTGCCTACACTCTTAAACAACTCATCTAAACTAGTGAATTTACTCTTCTCATCTGCTACAGCCTTCTTCAATAATGCCAAAAGAGCTGATGCCTTCTCTCTAATCTTTTTCTCCTGCTCTGTCTTCACCTGA
Organism: Scarus forsteni; assembly: GCA_036419115.1. NCBI lineage: Eukaryota > Metazoa > Chordata > Actinopteri > Labriformes > Labridae > Scarus > Scarus forsteni. The sequence continues at coordinate 48,611 of JAZDUH010000099.1, read as the reverse complement.
CAACTGCATACACCTGAGATCAGACGTTCCCTATTCTTTTCCTGACACTCACATTTCTCATTGGACTCTTCTAACGTTTTTCCCCGACAGATAAATGTTCTCTTGGATGCTGGCCTGGGAAAATTGAAACGACAAGTCGTGTTCTTCTTCCTACAGGTCTTAGGATGTCGCCTCGAATGCTGCTGCACGGAATTCACTATATCTAACAGCTCCTCATCCCCTGACGGCAACTCACATGTGACATACTTATCAATAAATTCAACAACCTCTTCATCCGAGTTCTTATCAATACGCGGAGCATTCTCAATCCAAAACAAACTATGAATATGAGGAGACCCACGCTGCTGAAACTCTACCCTATAAAAGTAATCTACAACCTTACCTATAGGCTCTGCTGGAGACATTAGAACCTCTCTCAGGAAACAATGCCACCGAAATCAAACATCCTAGCTGCTGTTACTGGATTACGCAAAAAGCTCACATCTTTCTGCCCACTCTAACTCTTCTGCTGTCTGTGTCCTACCTTCCTGTTTCAAAATACTACTTAATAGATTTTTCCATCGCATATCTGCAGATGAAAAAGAACAAAACCATGTAGGAACACCAAGCTGTAGAACGCAAGCCAGAATATCCTTCTGTATTCCCTGCCAAAAGCTGGAGTACCTCTAATAGGTTTAAGAAAACGATAACCATCATCAAACTCCAGTAACTTCTTCAAAGATTCTGCATCCTCTAACACATCACGTAGTTTGATAGACTTATGTCCTCCTTTCCCTTTCCTCATTGCTATAGAAACATTCGACACAACCTGTTCTAACTCAGACATGTACTGGGCATAAAATATATACTCTACATTGCCAGCAAACCTACTATCAGCATTCAAGATCCTATTGTTAAAATACCTCGACATAGTTAACCTATGCTGTCTGCTCTCATGAAAAGTATTACTTCCCTCCGGAAATAGTACTGGAAAAGATTTAGCCTCATTATCCCTATCACACAACAGTCTAACTGGGTTATTACCTTCTGCTGGAGCTACATTCAAAGTACCATCAAAGTACTGATCCAGTACTTCCTGACCTATATCCACTGGCATCAGACAAGTATCCTGAAACATGCAATGCTGCTGTCTATCATGCAACAACTCATCTTCAACAACCTCTGTGGACACTTCACAACCCTCTTTAGAACTACCACTACTCTTATCAGAAACAACATCCTCCTCTCTACAAAGCTCATTCAGCCACTCTTCATTAAACTCTACGTCTGCATAATGAGCATTTGTGTCTTTTAAGTACCGCAAAGCTCGACGTACACGCATCGGATCAACAAACTGATACTCATAATGACCTTTATAAGTTAACTTACGTTTTAACTTAACCAACAACAAAGACCCTTCCATATTGGAACGGGGCAGCAAATTGTCCGTCTGCACAATATTTGCAGGGACACACGTCACCGGTCCATGAACCCCGCTTTTGCCCACCTTTCGGCAATGCCAACATCTTCATAAATGGAATATTTAACGCTATCAGATGTTGTTCAAGACTATTCAAACAGGCTAGTACCTCTGGAATAGGATTAAGTCTCAAACTATTAAAAACACTCTCAGGTGGAAACTCCCCTTTATTAATCTTTGAATGACAGGTGTAACAAATCCACATCTGCCCTCTTGGAGAATCCAACAAGCTACAAGGTAATTTACAGTCCTCACTACACTTATGTACAAAGTCCTCAGTTAAACAAGTACCTGCTATTAAAGCTGCTTCCCTGTTTACTATAATCCTTTTTTCACAACTTAACACCTGATTTTTAAACAACGCCCTATGACAAACACACTTTTCATTTTTTTCCTCCTCAACCTGTTACCTGCTGCTACATTATCCCTATGCTCTGCATTAACATTATACTTTCTAATACTCAGAGCTTTTACATGATGCCTATGCAATGGATTGACTCTATATTTAACCTTTTCATTCTGCACTTTTTCTCTATGCACACTATTTTTCTGATACTTATCTATACTCCTTTCCTTTACTTCTTCCCTATGTGAAATATTTTTCTGATATTTATCTATACTCCTTTTCTTTACTTCTTCCCTATGTGAAATATTTTTCTGATATTTATCTATACTCCTTTTCTTTACTTCTTCCCTATGTGAAATATTTTTCTGATATTTATCTATACTCCTTTCCTTTACTTCTTCCCTATGTGAAATATTTTTCTGATATTTATCTATACTCCTTTCCTTTACTTCTTCCCTATGTGAAATATTTTTCTGATATTTATCTATACTCCTTTTCTTTACTTCTTCCCTATGTGAAATATTTTTCTGATATTTATCTATACTCCTTTCCTTTACTTCTTCCCTATGTGAAATATTTTCCTGATATTTATCTATACTCCTATTCTTCACATCTTCTCTATGTATAATATTTTCCTTGTACTTGGCTTTACTTTGTTTCTTCACTTTTTCTCTAAACAACATATTTTTCTGATATTTAACTTTATCAATTAACTTCTTTTTTCTTTTCAAATATGGAGATTGTGTACTTTTCTTTTCTTCAGAAATACTAAGTTCTACAGGCTGAACTTCACAACTAGCACTTGAAGTCAAATCCTCTAAACAAACCTCATTGCTTCCTCTACTCTGCCGTCTAATGTTATACCCTGTGGAACTAGCCTCACCCACCCTACAGTATCTATAACAGCTCTCAGAGTTGGGCTGTTGAACACAAACTACTGTCTCATAATGACTTCCATTACAATTTTCTAAATAAATCCCCTGAATAGACACCTGTACATTCCTGCAACTATATTCAAGCCAGCGATCACCACAGTATGTAAATATATTAACTCCTAAACAATCTGCTGCTGCTTGAATCTCTAACTCTGTAGCCCAACTACCAACATACCTCATCTTAGACTCACTAAGGTATCCTGCCACAGAGGAATACTGACTCCTCAGAAGACTGCTATAATCCACCTGATTACTCTCTATCTGCTTCACAACTGAAAGTCTAACTTTCCTATGATGATCCTGAGTACCACTCACAGCCTGACTAACTGCTCTAAAGAAACAATTTCCATCACCAGCTATCTTCACATTCCTACATGGAATCCCTAATGGACCTACCTCTGAAGACACTGCATCAACTTTCTCAGACACTATCTTCAACTTTTTACACAAAACTTGTGACACTTCCTTACTAAGAGGATTAAACTGCAGCTCTTTACTAGTCCCATCACTGACAAACTCAACATCTGAATCTACCTCATTAACATCCCTACTGCTGCTGCAGCTCACTGCAGCCAGATCACTGGACTTATTACTACAAACGTCGGGCTGTGAAACTGAGGCACAAACACCGACAATCTCAAACTGTTGTGCATTTCTGGACAGCATCCGTGCAAGTCTACAAATATGATCAAAAACTTGATCAAGACAACTAAAATATACAACAACACTTTTCCCTCTAGCTTTTACCAGACCATCTGAACCTGGGCATGAGAATCAACAAGTGCATACCGTCCACCTTGATGAACAATAGCACAAGTGCTATTGCACACTGTCAAGAGACATGCTATAATGCAGAGAACATCTCAGCTAACCCGCTTTCAAAGTGCTGTGAACCCTTTGCTCAATAAGAGGACCGTCTACAACATCTACATCACCACTGACAACATCACCGTAGTAAAAGTCAAAACTCTGACCATCAACAACGTGCTGTGTAGGCAGCTCTGGGGCAAGAAGATAGTGATTGCGTGTGTCACTGATCAAGTTTTTCTCTCTTAAAGAGGAATACAACTTGTCCCCCGACACAACAACCTCATCCAACGTTACTGACTGCCATGAAAACACACTGTCAGTTGTGTGTTTGGCAATGCTGATCAGGCTTATGGCCATACACTGCATCCCCCCATATTTAAAGCGAGCATCTGCCTGATTAAATGATCCCTGCACAGATCCTGCATTATGTGCAGGCCTGACAAAGCTGCTCCCCTCAACACTGTCTGCAACCTCAACTACACTACCAGTGTCCTCTGTGGAAGTCTCCATGCTAACCTCAACTTCACTGTCTGACACCTCAACTACACTGCCGGCGTCCTCTGTGGAACTCTCCACACCACCCTCAACTTCCAGCTCACTCAACTCCATTCGCACAACACCATAAAACTGTCCTTTTAGCGACTTCTGCAGACCTGTGATGTGAAACATCAGGTCGTTCAGGCATGTGTTAAACACAGCCACAGATCTGCCACAGCTGGAAGCAAAGCCAGACAACTGATCTCGTGTGCCGCAGTCAACGACCACAAAGTAGTCGTTGTGCTGTATGACTGCGGTACAGGCACTGTCGATGCTCAACAGACACATGCCATCCCTCATCAGAAGCTCCTGCAGCTTCTCATACAAAACAGCCTCTCCGCTTAGGTCCAGCAACAATATACTCGGCAAGTCCTAGTTCAAGGCTCCACTTCCTGTCAAACACACTGTGCAGTTCAACAAGCTGATAAAACTTCTCCTTCTCTGTCAACTTCTTGCTCCCTCAGCAAGAAAAAGAGTACAACTTCCTGCCCTCTGACCTGACCTCATCTAAGTCCCTACTACGCCACGTACACACAGGTGCAACCTTGTGTTTGATAGCAGCCGCGATACTACAGGAGATTGCTGCATTTACATTCAGATCGTTTCCCTCTCTTGCAACACTGCCAGAAACTACAGGTGTGGTGTAAGTGGATCAGGCCCCAGACAAACACACAACACAGGAGCAACATCAGTCTGACCTTTGACGCTGCGATGGTTGTCTTCCACCTCGGGGGCCTGGGACACAGGAGTAGGGAGCGACGTAGTCGACGCGGGGCACGCTGGGGACGCGTGGGCGGCCGGCACCTGTGGAAAACAAAACGTGTGAATGACTGGCATAGACAACAAATATATAAACTAGGGCTGTCACTTTAGTGCATTAATTGGATTAATTAATTACACTGCAAATTAACGCATTAAAAAAATTCATTGCAATTAATTATAGCACAAAAACATGTTGATATTGTCCAGCTGGAGGACCCGTACATGACAGTAGCACATCACTTCACACATGCGTCTCTAGTCAAGCCAAACAAAGCGCAGGTGAAAACAGGAATGGCATATTCAAGACTTTTTATTTAGTATTTATTTATTATTATTATGTTATATTAAGTCTTATTTTATTTTTGACTTTATTTATCTATATTTTTACTACATTCCTTAGTGATGCATCAGGCCTGATTGGTTTGCTGGATGTCCTCGACATTTTTTCTTATTTTGAATTTGATTTATGAAACACACTTAAAGTGTAATTTAAGTTGCCTGATTGAGTTGAGAATTTTCTGGACAAGTTGCTCCGACTGTGGTTTTATGTAGTCACCAAAATAAATGTGGATATACAAATTTTCACTTCTTAGTGTATTCATTGGATTAGCCATGCACTACAATTTAATAATATCCTAAAATTCAAATTCTTTATTTAAGCAGATATGAGATTAAAATGTGATTAATTACATTCATTAATTATAAACCATATAAACCCCGTAATTAATGCATGTGACAGAGTAAGTAAAAAGATCATTGGCTTCTATTTCAATGCTTAAACTTTAAGAAAATATCACATCCAGTCACAAAGTGAAAAATAATTTGCATTTTATTGTTAAGAAAACTAAATACACCAACCTCCTCCTCCAGATGACCGTGGTAGGTGTGCCCCGGACCTCACACCCACCACACGCGGCTCTGCCTCCACCTAAAAAAAACAAAGACATGAGTTGTCTCTAAGCTATTATTAAACCAACACTTCTTTCAAGATGAAATTGCTGTGTATAAAACTATCTATAAATCAAATATTCCTAAATAAGTCCAAATACTGTTTGGGAAAATAAACGGCTAAAACTTACCTGCCGGACGGACCGACTCCTCTTGGAGACAGCAGCCTTCCTCCGTTCCACAAAGGGCCTCTGATGAAAACAAAAACAGAGGAAATGTTAAAATTTTGCATTGACACATCAGAGTAGTTTGGATTGATTTTAAATTTGAATATGAAGAAGAAACAGACAGAAAGCCTATGAGTATTACCTTCTTGCCCTTGGGAACGGCGGTGCACTCGGCACTCGGACCAGGCAGATGAGATGGAACAACCTTGTCCATCTCATCCAACAGGGCAGGGCTAAACCAGACTGGTGTTAGCGGGATGGTACACTCCTCCACCAACTGTGAAATTAGAGAGCAAAGACAGTTGTTGGAACTCAGCAGCTCTAAAAAATAAAAAAATTTTGTTCATAGATAAACTTAAATACAAAGTGAGCACTATTTACATCACGTATTTTTCTATTATGCAAAGAGTGTATGCTCGCTTCAGCCCGGCAGCTGATCAGTCCCTGCCAATCTGTTTACAATTTTAAGGAAGATCAGAGCATTACAAACCTGCTTTCCAACCATCCTTTGAGGAACCGCACCAGAGGACGCAACCAGCTCCCCTGACGAGTTCCTCTGCAATAAAAGGAAGCATACTTTGTGTTAAGTAAGCATTCAACTTAACTGCTCAAATGATAAACACTTTTTAAAAATCTTTCAAAAAAAACTGGCAGCATATTACCTTCCTGCCCCGTTGCACTGGCGTCCATTCGAAGGGGTTGACCGGAGGACGCGGTGGAACGACCTCTCCCTTCACGACAACTCGAGTCTTGACACGTGGGACAGATGGCCTGGGGGGAGCCTGCACAGGTGTGGTCTGTGGCGCTGGCTGCAGTGTCTAATCATGACATAAAAGATGATGCTATTAATATAAGCATGGCTAAGATACAATTTCAAAATATATGAAAAATATTAATACTAGTAAAAGAGTACTGCTGAAAATTCTTAGAAAGCATAAATACATAAAATACAATCAACCAGACAAACCTCAAACTTATCTTACACACATTTCTAAGACAACTTACATCGTAAGCAGCCTGCCACAGAAGGCGAGCAAGCACAGGCATCCCCTCTGTGTCGGACAGGTGAATCTGTGGAAACAGAAATTATAATCATGAACAACACATGCAATGCAACAAACTGTAATTTTAATGTCCAAATACAGGGTTCTACTTACACCATCTCTGGCCCACAGGTCAGTACTTTCCAGACAGAAAGCGTCAGCTGCTGGAAACCACCTCACACCCAGACGCCCAGTAACACGATGGTACTCCTGTCGCAGCGCCTCCTGCCACGGAAGTTCGGCGGCGAGGCGAGGAGGGAAGTCGAGCACTGCGACCTGAAAAATAGTAACAAAAACAACATACACATGTGTGGATTAATAACAAAGTTTTTACATCTGAACTCAAAGAGCATTCAATTACAAAAATATCTGTATTCAAATGTTAACAAAAATAGCAAGAAAGCTATATTTTCACAACAACTGTATCAAAACTTGAAGCTTACGTTGGACCAACGGCTCACGGCAGCCAAGAGCAGCTTGGTGAAGTCTGCACTGGCTGCCTCAATGGTCCTGGAGTACGTCAGGTTGTTGCTGGGCGCCAGAAGGACCACTGCATCAGGCGTACGAGGAACCACAGCGTGGACCAGCTCGGTCCTCTCCTCGTGAGCAGCGGCCCCCGGTGTGGACATGATGCCAAAGGAGAGCGGTCCCTCCGGCATCTCCACGAAACCATCAGCGATGGCTCGCAGGTGGGAGTCACCCACAAGAAGGACGAACTGAAACAGCAGAAAGAAAAAGTTTTGAGGTTAATTACTCAAATCAACAGCTGTGAGATATTTATATACACACAGAAATGGCTCCTCATATTAATCTTACTTTCTTGTCAGGAGACTCCTCGGGAATGACCAACTTGTGCCTTTTCCCAGTAAAGGACGAAATTGGCCATTCCTGCACAGCATGGCGTTGCCCGGTACCCTTGCCTATTGAGAAAAGAAACAAGAGAACATAAGTCATTACAGCAGTCATAAGAAATGTAAAAATATTAGTTTGGTGTCTTAGTACTATAAATTCAACTTTATATGACAAATCAGAAAAGTTTATAGTAGTGCTGTCAGACGATTAAAAACTTGATCTAATAATAGGTTTTATAATGAATTAATCTAATTAATCACATTTTAATCTCATATCTACTTAAAGTGCCCAAATAAAGAATTTGAATTCTAGGATATTATAAAATTGTTGTGCATCACTAATCAAATGAATACACTAAGAAGTGAAGATTTGTAAATCCACATTTTTATTGGTGACTAAATAAAACCAAAGTCAGGGCAACTTGTCCAGAAAATTCTAAGCTCAATCAGGCAACTCAAATTACACTTTAAGTGTGTTTCATAAATCAAATTCAAAATAAGAAAAAGGTCGAGGACATCCAGCAAACCAATCAGGCCTGATGCATTATTAAAGAACCTATTACAAATATAGATAAATACAGTCAGAAATAAAATTTGCAGTGTAATTAATTAACCTAATTAATGCACTAAAGGGACAGGCCTAGTTTATAGTTATTCAACAGGAATAAAAGCTTCAAAAGAAGAGCCCCAGATATAATTGTCCACTTACGCGCTGCAGGGTTCTTGGGCGGCCACTTGAGGGTCACGTCTAGCGGCCGTCGCTCTGCCATTCGCTTAATGGCAGCCTGGGACCGACGGTAGGACTTAGGACGAGGCATCTGAATACAAACGAAGAAAAGGGACAAACAAAATGGATCAGTAAGAGCCTTCGAATAATTAATTGCAAGCATCTTTTTTAATGCATCCATAAAAACACAAAACATCTGCAATCACACAGTTAATAACTAACCTTGCGTTGCACTCTGTCCTGCTACCCAAAAGGTGAAGAGACTGGATGGTCTCCTGTCCGGTGACTGAAGAAAAGAAAGATAGTTTTACACGTCACTCTGAGTAGCAAAGTTTACTCAGCACAAAGCTGAAGAACTTCAAAGAGATAAAATAAAATATACTTCCACATACAATGAAACTTTTTAATTACAAACATAATCTCAATAAGCAATGGTAAATGCACAAATTCACATCACAATGAATTCAGCTCTGCCCCTCTTTGCTGTGTGAAATAAACACTACAAATAAAGTTTATAATTATTACTACATGAAGCAAGCAAGAAAAAACATCGAAGATCTCATATAAGTTAGAGCACTCATGGGATTAATCCTAACTTCAACTTGCAGCTACACAGAGACTCATTCTTCACTAACAGCTTTAGAAAAACAAATTTACAACACATCATTTTGGTCACGTTGCCGTCGGCCTACGCTAGGTGACGTCACGTCCGTACAAGTTTCACCGCGATCAAATCATATAATAGGATATAAGCGGACCTTATACCAGCTGTATCCTTTTCATTCATTTATCAACCACAAAACACCGCAGCTGATGCTCTGTAGCTGCTTTATCTGTCAGCTTACAGCGCTCCGTCTAGGCGGAACTAATGTCCTCCCTGACATTAGTTCCGCCTAGACGGCACTCATCCGACCCGTACTACGGATGAATAACTGTCTGTCCAGGGAAGTGTCACACATACACACACAGCCGTCTGTCTGATGCTGCACAGCCACACACGACATCGCCTGAAAGGAGGCGAAATGTAAATATCCGGTGGGTAGCGGAGATTTTTAGCGCTGCTCTGTGTAGCTGAGCGGTGCCGCGCTGTGAATCCTCCCCGCCCCGCTGGCTCAAAACGTTTCATCACTAATCCCTGTCTCTGAACAAATCGAGCCATGCTGAATCACTTTTTAAACACATGAAGCCACTTAGCTGTACTACACAGCGTTAGCTCTGTCGCACGAGGCCTGCTCACAGCCTATATATCAACCACTGAAAACCCAAACATACACAGACCAACCGACAATAACAATACATGTAGCATAAAGCTAGTTAGCCATATACTCACCGTGAGTCCGGAGGAGTCCTGCTCTCAAAAAATCGAAGAGAATAGATAGAAGATGGATAGAAGAGATGAGAGATTAGGGAATAAGTTGGAGAATAAAAGATGGAGTAAAGCTCCTTGGAGAATCAGCAAAATTCAAAGTTTAGCTCAGATGGGGGCACCTGTCCGCAATTGTGCACACAGGTTCGCTCTGAGAAAACAATGAAAGGGGGGGGCGGGAAAGTCGAGCTGGTGCTTATAATTGTTCACCTCTGGATCCGCATTGGTCAATTCAAAACAAGCCAATCGGGTCACGCTAACAAAATGGCGTCGCCCACTGACGCTGCGCCTGACGAGCGCTTGTCCATAGTTCCTCTGTCAATATTATAGAGTGTTTAGTTTAATTCTACATGTAGTGTAATTGTCAATTACAGTGAGTATAAAGCTAATGATAGTTAGCTTTCTACAACTAAATAAATTTGATCTTCGACCGTCGCTCGATGACGTCACATCCGCTAGAGATTCACCGCTTTCATACCATATATCATATAATATGATGTACAAGCGGAAATTATTCCAGTTGAATCCTTTTCATTCACACGACCTGGTTTGAAAAGATAACCTGCAGCCTTCTTCTGCTTTCCTTTTTTACTCAGTTTTTGAAAAAAAAAAACACTGATTGCTTCGTCGCGGTCAAAAAGACGTCACAGCAGAGCCGCTCTGTTGACAGCGACATAGACGTAAGAGAGTAGACACCGCATTGGCAGGCGGGGCGCAAGAAATACGGCCGCCATCTTGGTACGGTGAACCTCTCTGTTCAGTGTAATGTTCTCCAGCTGAACCCTTTTCATTCTAATGCAAAAGCAAATACGACATAGAAAAGAAGTAATGCATAAAAAAACAGATAAGATAACCTAAAAGTTAAAAAAAAAAAAGTACTGCTAATACTATAACATACACACCATTTTGCTTCACGTATTTGATGCGTTCAAGTTCTAGTCAGAAGTAGGAAACTGCAACTCCCACTGGGTACTCGGTAAAACCTTTCAACCCCCGAGTTGACAATGGAAGATGGATGCCCCCAGTGTGAACAGTTATTTAGCTCCTGTAATAATCCATTAATTTACACAAACAAATAATCAATGTCTTGTAAGCCATTTCTTTGAATGCTGTATTATGTCAATTTAAATTACATAACTGCAAAAAAAATACCTAGCAAAAGACATACATATTTTTTTTCTGCATTACAAAATTAATGTTATTCAATTCACATGCCCAATGCTTACATTGACATTTATAGATTTATTTTAGAAATGTCTTTGAACCCTGATATGAAAGAATTATATTTCTAATTCTAATAATTTACACAAGACAATTACCTTACAATAAACCCATATCAAACTAAACTTCATAATATTCCAAATATTACAACAAATGTTTTTAATTCCCTTTTAAAATAATTTGCCATGACTACTGTTTTGAAAAAAAGCTCTCAATTTATCTTATAATTATTATTAAGACTTATATTCCCTTTAGCTATTTATCTTTCTATCTTTCCAATTAACACAACTTTTAGAGCCTTTTTACTCAAACCCTACAATATTTTGTGCCTTATGTTACCAACTCAGATTGACAGCAGACCTTACTTTAAATTAGTTTAAACCAAGCAGCAACCTCCAGTCTAAAAATTTGAGACAATGCATAAGTGTTACAAACTTGCTGTAAGTCAAGTGTCCGCTTGAGGTTCACTCCAGAGGTACAAGAATTCATGTAATATGATGGTCTATGGTATAAAGCTATGAAAACATTTAAAATCAACAAAACCAGACAACCAACTGAAAATATGAACTTTTATTTTAAACAAAAACAAACACTAAATGAACATAAAAAACAAAAACAAAAAATTTACAATTCCCCCTGCTCCCCCTGCTCCCCCGGCTCCCCCTGCTCCCCCGGCTCCCCCGGCTCCCCCGCCTCCCCCGGCTCCCCCAGCTCCCCCAGCTGCCCAGGCTGCCCAGGCTCTCCATCTTCCCATTGTCCTTCAACATCAGCCAAACGTGAAAACACAAATATAATTATTAAATACATAATCATTCATAATCAATCTCTTTAAAAACAAAGATTCCAAAAAATAATATAAAATATTCACCATCATTATGGAGGGCCAGGATGGCCTCAAGTTCCTCCACCCTTGCTGCTGCTCTGGCAAGGTCCTCTGTGACCCGCTCTGCCTCCTCCTCAGCCCTCCTCCTCCTGATGCCCTCTATCTTTTTAAATCGCCCCACTCGAATTGCCACGTTTAGAGCCTGATCAGTCCAGGCCCTCAAATCCTCATAAGGTCCATTTCTGGATACAGCAGGATCCCCACACTTATACTGAAAGAAATGACAACAAAAGGAAAACATCATTGAATAATGGAAGAAACAGTGAAAGAAATAACTCTGGATGAGTTCTGAGGAAGATCAAATACCTCAAAGCCTTTAATTCTCTAAAATAAATTTTAAACACATAGGTAAAAAAAAAAACAATTTCACCCATCCAATGAACAAATTAATAATAACTTTTACAACAGTAGACACAGTTTTTATATCAACCCAAAGACAGGCATTTGAAGTTTAATCAAACCATTTTAAGAATTAATTACACACTAATGAAAACATACCTATGACTATTATATTATATATTACATTAACTGTAACTCTAATATGTAACATCTGTAAAGAAATGCAGTACTGTACATTATCTCACCACATCAAGCACTGCTTCTTTATGTCACATGATTTTCACAACAAAAACAGATATTTGTCTCCATTTATAACATGATAGATATTTAAATAATTCTCTTAGGAAATACAACCTTGAGAATGTGCCCCACTTTTAGGGTTTAAATAAATCATTAAGTAAATTAAATACTTGCCATTCTGTAGTTCTAACGCCAAAAAAAAGATCACACATACTATAACTCTGTAAATCCAAACTCTTTTAGTACTTACACACAACAGCTCACACCTCTGGCGCAAATCCAAAAGGTCAGGATCTGTAGTGCGCGGGAGAGTTGTAGGTGAAAAAGTTGGGTTCTGCTGGATAAACATACAAAAAGAAATAAATCAGGGCACACAGTACATTTTCTGCACACTGCACTACACATAAATTTAGAGAAATTGACAACTGGACTCATATTGCCACTCAGTCCCTCTTAAACACTAAAACCATTCCTGTAATGAGGAATTACATTCCTGTAACCTTCTCTATTATTTAAACATTATCAGTTGCATGTAATATAAGATTTGATATTTGTACTCATATTCTTCACCAATATTTAAATTTACCTTGGTTGAAACTGCCTGAAGTCTACTGGATACTTTCCATAACAAATTGTTCAGTGTACACTTGGAATGCACTTCTAAAAAAATTGTCCCATCATTTTTGTTTATCCATTCCCACGTGACAGAAACAAGTTTAAATAAAGACTCTTTAGGCTCGGTATCTTAAACCAAGAATACTTGATGCCTTTACAATACATTTTTCTAAGCTAGCTTGGCAACATAAGTATCACTAGAAAAGCACGCGGAGAGCACAGGCCTCCGCCATGTGCTCAGACATATTGGGATTTTCACCATAAAATTAGTCTTACTTTTCTTTTATCCAAAATCATCTAAATTTAGATTCCTTGACCATGAAAACAAACCATTAACGATTAAATTCATCATATCTATTTAAGTTCAGTAGTTATTACCAAAAATCACATTTTTCAACCAGACGCTGATCTGAATCAACACCAAAATGTAATCAGTTCTTCCTTTTCCCATGCTGAACATTTACTCAACATTTCATCCAAACCCATCCATCATTTTTGAGTTATTTTGTTCACAGACAGACGGACGGACGGATGGACAAACTCTTCCGAAAACATAACGTCCTTGCAGAGGTCATTATCGCGGCTCTCAATTGCTTTCTAAATAAAACCTGAAGTTTCACTTTAAAACTCAAATTTCCAGAAGGTAAAGTTAATGTTATATTATAAAAAACCCACATACCATTAATTGAAACGTTATTTTTTGATAAAATCAACTTTAACCGAAAACATAGATGCTCAGCACACTACTCACCGCCATGGTTGCTTCGGTCTAACTGCGACACACAGTATTCTTGCGCGACGTTGTTCCACAAAGACCGCCCACTTAAAGTGACGAGAGCTCAATTACTTGTCATAACTTATTAGTATAAGTTACTTTAAATACACATAATGAGTTTTAACAATTGAACTTAATTTTATGACTTTTGGGGATTGCAACTCAACATTGTATGCCACTTCAATTAAATGTCAATTTAAATGTGTTTCCACAAGTTGAAAATGTGATTTTAAAAATGGTAACCGGATCACTTATAAACTGGCTATAGCAGCAGTATTAATGCGAGGTAGAAATAGTGCCATAAATTTGGACATCCTCTTAAAAAGGACTTATTATTATTATGATTAGACTTTTACACACACTTAAGCTGGCGGTCCATTCGGTTTCTGTTACATATTAACTGTAGAAGAAAACAGCAGATCGAGGACGTGAAAAGTCAAGTGGCCGAGGACTACTTTCTGTCTGCACGCTTGACACGACCGATGTAGACGTGACGGTGCTGTCTGGACATCGAGAAAGAGGAGCGAGTGGATGAAGGTCAGTAATGCAACACAATTTGTAAATATGGTTGTAAAGAAAAGACTTTATTTCGCGGTGACATTTTTAAAAACAGGACATTGATACAACAACTTAGTAATGCTGAGCAGTGGTAGTGGAGGGGAACCTAAATAAACCATAACCAGGTGTACTTTTATAACTTTCATTAAAACAAATGACAGGTAGCTGGGACGAATATGAAATATGTATGTATCAAAAGCACATTCGTGGTGCTTGCTATGACTTATGTTTGATAACATTACAGTCAGCGCCTCAGGAGTAGCATTGTGTGCCAGTAAATAGTCATGTCCTTTTATTTTCTATTTCATACGCGCAAACCTCGGCTTTTGGCTGTGATTCACGCCTGTTGCCTGTTACTGTCAAGGAAAGCTACAAGTTAACCTCGCTAAACTTCACCCCAGGGCACTTAAATAAAATCAAAATACAGTATAGACAGTTAACAACACCTTTGTGCATGTCACCTGTCCGTAGGTGAGTGAGTACCTCATAGCTAATGGTTTTGTATTATCTTCAAGGTTTTTGTTTGTGCATGGTGCTGTCTGCAGGTGAATTAGTACGTCTGTATAAGCCCTGTATAATTACCATAATAAGCCATGTCTCAAGTTTTTTCTTACTTGCCTCACGTACTTCACTGGGGTGTGTGTGTGTGCGTGTGTGTGCATGTGTTGTGGGGGGTGGGGTGTAGTGGTCTGTCTCCACTTTTGTGTCCAATGGTAATGTACTGTGTTCTGTGTTTAAGGTGCAGATGATCAATTTTATCAAATCAGACCACCTCCGTGGATGAAGTGGAACTGTAAGTTTTGCAGCTTTACCACTTACACTTGTACCCTATTTAATGTTTTTCCTCTTCTTTTGTAGAGTTCTCTTCAACAAACTGAACCCTGATCAGAAACGATGTCTATTTGTAAAAATATATGCAGTTTAACCTTGAAATGCCAATTTCATAGGAGCTGTCCTAAATTTGGGGATTCTTCCTGTGATCCTGTTTAAGCTGTTTGTGAGCCACAACTTTAGCTGCTGTAGAAACACATCAAATACAGTTTGTTGACTTTCAGATCTCTTTTAGCTCAGCCATTATGTCAAACATAGAATTAAAAAAAGGCTTTTAACCCTATAAATTTCAATTTCATTACATATGTCACAAATTTAGTGAAAAACACAATATGAATGATTTTCCATATTAAAATGATCAGAGGCTGGAGATATTTTATGTGCTGTCAGTCTTGTCTACAGTGTCTGCATTTTTTACATTAAAAGTCTGTAATTTGTGTGTTTTTCCACAATCAATATCATTTTAATGATATCCTCAAATAATAAAAAAAATTATTTTTTTAATAAGGACTGATCTTGAGAAACAGAGACTTCAGTAAAAAAAGGATGAAAACAAAATTAATTAATTATGTTTCTGATTTTTTTTTTTTACAGCAGCTAAAGTCATGACTTTAAAACAACAGCAAAGTAAGTGGTTTTACTAACCTTGACATTTCCATGACTGTGGTCAGCCTCCAATAACTTTGAATACAAATTTGTGTTTTTTTTCACACAATTACTGACATCCTCAAGTTATTCAATCATCTTCAGCTCTAATAAAAATACCAAATATTTTATTATGTCTTGTGTTATAACACTTTTAATGTCAATTCAGTTCATGTTTGATTTAAGTAATTGAAATGGCCATTAAATGATTAACATAAATAATTACACATTTGGTGTTGTTTTTAGGACTTCAATTGATTAAATGAATTGAGTTAAAGACAAATTGAAAATATGAACCTCTTACATTCTATAACATGTTTTTTGAGTGGACATTTATGTACTCCACTAATTTCAAGGCTCATAATTTGTGATTCTGACACTAAAATGTATATAATGCATTAAAATCAAATTTGTATTTGTACTGTATGTATATCTAAGCATGATCTTTTATGAAAATTTGAACACTTATTATGGTGGATATAAGTCATATTTTGTGCTTTTTTTTTGTGGGGGGGGGGGAAAACAAACAGTGACTTCATGTAATCTAAATATCATTGACAGGCTTATAATACAATAAATCATTACACATGTGGTATTTTTTTTGTATATATATATATATATATATATATATATATATATATATATATATATATATATATATATATAAAACTAAAGTGGATTGAATGATTTGATCCCAATAGAAATACAAAAACCAATCTGTTATGTTTTTATAGCATTTTTTGGTGAACTGGTGACCTCAAAAGGCCATAAAATACAGCAACCTGCAAAGGGTTAAATGGTAACTAAGGGTTAATTAACAAAGACATTTTAATCATTTTCCATTAGAAATTGTAGACTGTATCCTATTGAGTGATATGTGAATCATTTTCTGTCTCCTCAGGTAAAAGCAGAATTTAAGAGACTAGTCATCACAAACCTTGTGGAAACTTTATTCAGCGTACTACACGACCTGGTCACCAGATTGCCTGAATTACACAAAGCAGGAACCAAGTCTGGAAAGAAGCAGTCACTCAAAGAACTTGTCAACTGTCTTGCTAAACATGTAAGTGCAAGTGTGGATGATAGAAAATTAGCCATCATTTGTAGTGTTTTTGGAATTTTTTAACGTTACTGCAAATCTTTTTGTCTTGTAAGAAACAAATTAGAGGAGAGAGGCAGCTGTCCTACTTGATCTGCCACACTACATATCAGATGAATATCCATCAGATATCATCAGAATGTGAGGTAAGACCACAGTCATTTTGTAATGCAGAACTATATGTTTGTGTACGTTTTTTCTATGTTTCACTTTTTTTAAAAAGAAGCAGTAAAGACTTTCTAAATAATTACTACAAAGTCTCACTTTTTAGATACAGGCCCTTTAAATCGTTAAGCATGTTTGTGTTTGAGCATGAGCAAGGTTGAGAGGAAGGAGAAGGAAAAATAAAAACAGAGCAAAGTGTTGGTACATACACTCATTTCCTGTTGTGCATCTTGAGCTTGCATACAAAAATGGTCATACATTATTTCTTCTTTTCAAGGTTCATTTTGGGATTTTGAATGAAGCCATGAAGGGGATGCAGCTTGGCTTCCTGATTGGCTGTCAAGGTGGTCAACAAGGTGCCATTCCAGTTGAAATCTTCAATGTGGCAGTTGTGGTCGAGGACAATATTGTGCTTCACAACATTACAGATGTCACACAAAGCTTCGCCATGCTTATGGGCATCATCTACTGTGTGAATCTCACACAGTATCTCATACAAAAAAACTTGCAGGATTGTCCCAATGAATGTTCAATGAAAAAAACAACCCTGCATGTGCATGAGGGAAATGTGGAGGTAGGAAACTCTTTACTGTTCACTGTGTACTATCCAGGATTCTCCTATTAAATTATACCTTTATCTGCATGGACACACTTGTTTTCATGTTAACCAATTTTAGGGGTACTTGTGAAAATAAATGTTTGAACATTAGACTGGTAAGTGTCTTTGATTCTCATAAGAAACTGGTGAAATTACTATTAGTCAAGTCAGGGGATAATATTGGAAAATACAAGTCTAACAAATATTTAACTTTAAATTCAATTGCTAGCTTAAAAATATGAGTTAACTTGAAAAGACAATTGAAAATAGTTTTTTTACCTTAAAAATATAAGCTACAAAGATGTACAGTTGTGTGTACCATTCATTAGAAAAAGCAACTTTACCTAAGTGAACAACATAATGTTTTGTGTTGTATTAACTCAGAGTATAAATTTCAAACACCAAATACTCATCAATTAAACAACTGTTATAACTACATGATATCAGATAAAATAACATCTACTTCTAAGTTTCCCTGATGACAGAATACAAGTTTTCTAGAATACAAAACATAATTTTGTGACTGGTTGCAACGCAGGGTATCAAGTTCAAATATAAAATATCATCTAACAGGAACTTATAACACTTAAGTCTTAACTTGAAAAAAGCTTTTCTTGAATTTGATTGTACTTACTTGTTTAACACAGCAATTGAGCTTATAATAATGAACCTGGTAATTTTCAAAAAGCATTTATGCCAACCGTAGCTTCCCAATCAGCAAAAATTGTCCCGACCAAAGCAGTACAATTACATAAAGAACATTCAGCCAAGACTCAATTTGAATCTAGGTCCAATTGCTGTACGGGTGCTCGTCTTTCACTCAGCCCAACTGCAAACCCCAAGTGAGAGACACCACATAAATCTCAAGGCCAATTGCTGTGTGAGCACTTGACTGACACTCAGCCCAACCGCGAAAGCCCAAGTGAGACATTTGGGAGGCAGCTCAAGGATCAGCAGGACCTCTTTGGTTTTCTGTACTTTATGCACAACACTCAAGCATTCATGTGTTGGTTGAATTTTAAACTGTAACACCAAGTTAAAATTAACCTAAATCACAGTTAAGCCAATCATAAAATAAAAGTTTAAGTCCATCATTTCTATACAGCAAAAAAGAAACTACCACGTGAACAAGCAGCTTTTGCAAGTTTTATTTTTATTTCAATGAAATTAATACTATAAAAACAACCTATATAGTTTCATCAGTAACATTCAGATAACAATTTAGCACCCACTTTCATTGTGTAAATTGTACCCTATTTTATGAGTTCATTTTACCCAAGTCGATCAACAGTAATATGCTCAAATAATATGAGTCAAGTCTTTTTAACCTTTTGAAATAGATTTTACAAATATATACTTATTTCAAATGAGTAATAAAGTGTAACTTTAGTAGGAAATATTTAATTTACCTAATGTTTTTAATACTTTTTAACTAAAACAATTACCACTTCTTAAAAGGTTTGTTTAAACCAAAACTTAAAAGTCAGACACAATACACAATATAGATTTATTGACCAATTGTTCACCAAATTAAACATTTGACAAGTAGCACTGTCCAAAATATGTAACATGTAACTAAAGTTAAACAGTTTTTTTCCCTCAAAGTATGACTTTAAATATTTTTTACTAATCAATGACAAACTGGTGTATACACATGCATCTTTTACAAGACATTTGAATCATGTACATTAAATTAAAAAAAATTATTCACACAAAAACGGTCTTCAGGATGAATACAGTCCATATGAACAACATTTTATTGTACAACATTTTCTGATTTTGAAGACTCCTGGGATACTCAAGGTTGAGAGTTTAAATCAATCCCATCACAGCAGACATGCCTTGGTT
This sequence comes from Scarus forsteni, assembly GCA_036419115.1. Lineage (NCBI taxonomy): Eukaryota > Metazoa > Chordata > Actinopteri > Labriformes > Labridae > Scarus > Scarus forsteni. The sequence continues at coordinate 28,843 of JAZDUH010000099.1, read as the reverse complement.
ATATTTCCACATCTATTCAGAATCTTTTCGCCCTAAATTACAATGGAAACATCTGCTGAAAAGCACATTCACAGTTTGTTGTCAAAGTCCTCATTGCTGTCCTCTTGAATTAAAACAAACAAACAACAAAAAAGAAGCACTTTTGAATTTGATGTTAAATAGTTTATCCAAATAAAATACAGATGTATCAATGTATGAAACAAAATAAGTGTTTTCTATTTTAGGTGTAAAACTTGCTTATTTTTATATTTTCCAGAGTAGTACATGGCTAGCAGATCTAAGCTTGCCTCTTTAACAGTTTTCACCCACAGTCAGGTGAATTTCATGCCTTTATACTGCAACTAGTGCTCCAGTCAAAATCACTGACACCTATCTCTCCCATCATACTCCCACTCACAGATCTCTGGACAAAAGCCTATTCAAAGGATATCTTTTAATGAGTCTCCCTTTATTTTATTTCAAATCTCTTAGTATGGGTGTGTATCTGTCCTATTGTCCATCTGCTTGTGTGTCTGACTCTCTGTGTATGCTTTTGTTTTCATGTATCTTTTCCTTTCCATGCATAAAAAAGAATATTTACACACACACACACCAACACATACAGACATATATATATAAGAACACACTCTGAAGCACACCTGGGATGGTGTGGTTCCTTATGCATAGCTGCAATGACCATATCAAGACACACGCAGCATGTTAGCACCTTCACTGGTACATGACATCAGCAGCAGCAAGCAACAGGACTGCTTCAGTACATAACATGTTAATCTTTTTTACATTATTATGAAAAACATTGCAAGATGTGACTTTACAATACTTATTACAATGTTTTGTAGAATAGATATTTTACCAAATGATCATATAGCGTTATAACATTAATCCTTTTTACAATGAACTTAATGCAATATATGTTATTTTTAACAAGCATCATCCTTTTATACTCTTTATATAGAAAATGAACTAAATAAATAATAACTAGAAAATAAAATACAAGAAAACAGACCAAATGAAATCAATAATATGTCTTACAGTTCCTCTAGTGGTGACTAGAAAACATTGCAGTGCACGTTGTCCCTATAACAGTGCAACAGGCAGTAATACAAGTATTAATACAACTTTGTAAACATCTGACTTCTTACAATTACTGCAAAACATTTAGTGCAACAATATTTACCTGCAATGAGCATATAAAGACACTCACAAGTTACAACAGACACAAAACAAAATATACTTGCATACCATGTTCACCGCTGTTACATGACTGTGTATTATCAAAGAATTGTCATAATAGCTTTACTGTACTTTGTAACAATATTTTACAGAGGAGGACTGGAGTCTGTCTTACCAGCAGCAGCGATCAGGACTACTGAAAGCTTCTGGTTTCTCACGCTAAAACTCAACATCTACCAGCAGATGGCAGTAACTCTGTGCCCATTACACGAGAAACTACATACAAAGACTATGTACATATCTTAGCAGGAATTTCACTATCATAAAGTCATTCATATATATATATATATATATATATATATATATATATATATATATATTTATATATATATATATATATATATATATATATATATAAATATATATATATATATATATAGAGAGAGAGAGAGAGATATGGATAGATAGATACATAGATACATAGATAGATATATAAAAAATATAATCATAAGGGACATTACATCAGGGTAAAAACAAGCAATACCTGCATTAACATAAAATCCACTAAATCTATCATTATGTGTCATTCTACAGCAATCTGTTTAACTACAGCAGCTTAATAAATGCTCAGAAATCTAAGTGTCTTAAATGTCATAAGCTCCACAAAAGATGCAGAACAACATGGCAGCAAAGTGCTGCAGTTGTGACATGAGAGGCTGGCAACATTAAGCTGCCCTGATTTGCAACAGCAGCATTTGGAGAAAATATCAGCAGCCACAGGCCCAATCGAGGGTTCGATCATCGGCTATGCTTTAATTATTATTATTATTTTTCTTCTGCCACTTTAACCCCAAATTGCGTGCCCTCAACTTGAGATAAGCGAACGCTAGGCCCAAAAAATTAGTCAATAGAAAATTTATGAATCCAGTGTTTGCACAAAAAGTGTGCCATAGCGCCCCTAGTGGCCTAAACTGCAGCCCTCCGCTAATTTCACATGTCGACCTGAAATTTTTAGGGCTTAACTATCATGCTAGACCTACAAAAAAGTCTCTATGGCCATTGTCAATTTCAAACAGGAAGTTCAAATTAGCTGATAATTCGAATGCACGATTTGAACAACTCCTCCTAGGTTTTATCGGATCAACTCCAGATTTGGATTGTGTATACTAGACACCTTGACAATGAAAAAGTTATTAAAAGATTTTTTCAAGTCAATGGGCGTGGCCAGAAACCACGCTTGACAATTTTTTTCACTAACTCCGAATTAAACAAAATTTTTTGAGCATAATCACCAGGCCAAGACGATCACAAATATATAAATTGTCATAGGAATTCCAAACAGGAAGTTCGAAATTAATGTTGAAATTCGATTTAAGGTTAGCATTTAAACGAACTCCTAGGTTTTTATCGGATCAGTTCCAGATTTGGTTTGTGTATACTAGATTGAATGAAAAGTTATTAAAAGATTATCCGAAGTCAATGGGCGTGGGAATGACGCCCAAATTTGACCACATTTGGAAAACACGTAAACCTTAATAACTCTCTAGTATGATAGGTCTGTACCAAAACAAGTACACAAGTTCACTGTCTCTGCCTGAGTCAACCTATACGCTATGTTTCACTCTCGAAGCTAGCGCCTCCTGCTGGTTACACAGGAAGTCTGATGTTTTACTCGATGATTTAAATCTCCTCTGTTTTTCAACATAAAGTCCTCAAATATTCTCAGAAAGGGCCTTCACAATTTCTTGAAGCACCAGTGTTGAGGCCGTGTCCTGAGGTGAAACAGTTTGGCGACAAGCCTCAAACTTCACTGATCCATGAACCTGAAGTCACTCTAACTCCTTCATATAAAGTCCAATCTCCTTCAAAATTAACAAACCTGATCAATATCCACCTCTTACCACATATATAAACTCAATTCTCTGATACTGCTATTGCACCAAGCTCTAGAAGTTACATAAATTACATATGTAACTAATATATAATTTAATCTTCCTCAAATTAAACACTTGTGATCATAGCTCCACTCTGGACTTATTTTTTAAATTTAAACATATATTTGTGTTATAGGAATAGCACCATCTAACAGACACAAGCAGTGTTAATGCCAAAACACTTAAACATGCTTTAAATCATCCTGATTGGACAGAGTCTCCTTCTTTTTGTCTATCCTCCTCAGACTGAGCTGAGGTTACCTCATAATAGATTCTTCACCACACCAACGCCAGAGACCTGTCACTCATGCTCACCTCCCTGCTTAGAGTGAGAAACCATAGCTTCTGACATGTCATCCTCTTTATTTAATGTCCCTGTTGACTTTAGATGCTTCATATAGATTTTATGTTCAATAAATTTCTATTTATTTAACTGTTGTCCTTTAAGTTTTATCTTCTATGAAGTCAACACAGCGTAGAAAGTGCACTAAACTGACAGTCTTTTCTCAGCCTCTGTCTGCATGTTTCTGTGTGTGTGTGTTGTGTGTGTGGCTATTTGCTGAGACAGGTATTGCTTCACATGAAGTGCCTGCACATAGAACATTAGCTGTGTTTTATATCTCAAATACCTGCTTGTATGTGGGGGCAGCAACATGCAGCAGTTGGGACATGTGGTGCCAGCAACATTTAGTGGCACATATTCGCCACAGCATCATTTGGCGGAAGCAATATGTGGCGGTAGCCACATGGCCCAACGGGCGCATGGGGGGCGAGGGCCCGATCATCGCCGCTTGCGGCTTTAATTATTATTATTATTATTATTTCATAAAGTAACCCCAAATTGCGTGCCTTCAACTTGAGATAAACGCGAACGTAGCCAAAATTAGTCCCCGAAAAAATTTATGAATCCAGTGTTTGCACAAAAAAAGTCGCCATAGCGCCCCTAGTGGCCTTAAACTGCAGCCCCTCCGGCAACTTTCACGGATCGACCTGAAATTTTTAGGGCATAACTATCATGCCCGAACCTACAAAAAGTCTCTTACGACCATGGTCAATTCCAAATTCGTTAGCTTTAGCGATTTGCAATGTGATTTCAACAAGAACTCCTCCTAGGTTTTTATCGGATCAACTTTGGATCATGTATACTAGGCACCTTGACGATGAAAAGTTGTTAAAAGAATTTTGGTCAATGGGCGTGGCCACAAACCACGCCCAAATATGGCGAATTTTTGACTAACTCCGATTTGCACGAAATTTCTTGGGCATAACCCCCAAGCCAACCCGATCACAGATATATAATTTGTCATTGGGAATTCCAAACAGGAAGTTAGTAAATTAACGTCGAATTTCCGATTTTTGCCATTCTAAGGCTCGCATTTGAACGAACTCCTCCTACGTTTTTTATCGGATCAACTCCAGATTTAGTCTGTGTATACTAGACACTGATAACAAAAAGTTGTAAAAAGAATTTCGTAAGTCAATGGGCGAAGGCCAAAGTTGACCATTTTTGGAAAACACGTAAACCTTAATAACTCTAGTAATAATGTTACATCTTGATCAAAACATGTACACATGTTCACTGTTCTGCCTCCTGAGTTAATCTATGCTTTGTTTCACACTCAAATATAGCCCCCTGCTGGTAACAGGAAGTCTGATGTTTTACTTGATCATTTAAATCTCCTCCGTTTTCAACAAATATTTTTCAAATATTCTCAGAAATCTTCACACCTTCATGAAGCATCAGTGTTGAGGTCGTGTCCAGGTGAAAGGGTGTGTGGCATGAAGCCTCAACTTCACTGATCGCCATGAACCTGGAAATCACTCTCCTTCATTTAAGGAATCTGCTTCAAAATTCACAAAAATGATCAAGGTCTCCCCTTAACACATTTATAACTTTAATTCTCTGGTACTCCAATCGCATCAACCTTTACATATGTCATACACATTGTGGTTGCAGCAGCATGCAGTGGTTGACATGTGGCGCCAGCAACATTTAGCAGCACCAATGTTTCAACAGCAGCATTTGGGAAGCAATATGTGGCGTAGCGCAGGTCTAACGTTCCGAGGGTGATCAGCATTTAGGAGCCCGAAACCCCCCTGTAATCTATATACCGAGCTCGCGAAGGCCCTATTGTAATCCTATTACATTATTATTCTCTCGATTTTAACCCCAAATTGCGTGCCTTCAACTTGAGATAAACGCTAACACTCGCCCAAAAATTAGTCCCGAAAAAATTTATGAATCCAGTGTTTGCACAAAAAAGTGCGTCATAGCGCCCCTAGTGGCCTAAACTGCAGCCCCTCCGACAACTTTCACGGATCCACCTGAAATTTTAGGGCATGACTATCATGCCAGGACCTACAAAAAGTCTCTACGACCATGGTCAATTCCAACAGGAAGTTCGCAAATTAGCGTTGAATGTCGCGTTTTGGCGATTTGCATAATGATTTGAACGAACTCCTCCTAGGTTTTATCGGATCAACTCCAGATTTGGATGTGTATACTAGACACAAAGATGAAAAGTTATTAAAAGAATTTCGTATTCAATGGGCGTACCAGAACCACGCCCAAATTTGGCAAATTTTTCAGTAACTCCGATTTAAATTTTTATAATCCTCGGCCGAGCCGATCACAAATATATAATTGTCATAGGGAATTCAACAGGAAGTTCGAAATTAACGTTGAAATGATTTTGCATTTTAAGGCTCGCATTTGAACGAACTCCTCCTAGGTTTTTATCGGATCAATTCCAGATTTGGTTTGTATACTAGACACATTGACGATGAAAAGTTAAAAGATTTTTAAGGTCAATGGGCGTGGCCAGGAAGGCCCAAAGTTGACCATTTTGGAAAACACGTAAACCTTAATAACTCTCTAGTAACATGTTAGATCTGGACCAAAACAAGTACACATGTTCACTGTCCCTGCCTGACTTAATCTTTCTGCTTTGTTTCACAATCAAATATAGCGCCCTGCTGGTAACAGGAAGTCTGATGTTTTACTCTATTATTAAAATCTCCTCCGTTTTTCAACATATATTTTCAAATATCTCAGAAAGGGTCTTCACACCTTCATGAAGCAGCAGTGTTGAGGTCGTGTCCTGAGGTGAAAGGGTGTGGCCATGGCGAAGCCTCAAACTTCACTGATCGCCATGAACCTGAAATCACTCTAACTCCTTCATTTAAGGTCCAATCTGCTTCAAAATTCACAAATATGATCAAGGAACAACTCCTAACACATCTTTAACTTTAATTCTCTGGTCCTCCAATCGCATCAACCTTTAGATATGTCATAAATTACATGCGTGTGGTTGCAGCAGCATTTAGCGGCACCAACAGCCAGAACAGCAGCATTTGAAGCAATATTCGCGGTAGCGGCAGGCCCAAGCATCGAGTCGATCATCGCCGCTATGTAATTACGAGCCCGACCACGCGAAGGCCCTATTGTAATCGCTAGGATTATTATTATTTTTCTTCTCCCGCCACTTTAACCCCAAATTGCGTGCCTTCAACTTGAAATAAACGCGAACACGCCTAGGCCAAAAAATTAGTCCCGGCGAAAAATTTATGAATCCAGTGTTTGAACAAAAAAAAGTGCGCCACAGCGCCACCTAGTGGCCTTAAACTGCAGCCCCTCCGGAAACTTTCACCGATCCACCTGAAATTTTCAGGGCATCACTATCATGCCCGGACCTACAAAAAAGTCTCTTACGACCATCGTCAATTCCAAACAGGAAGTTCGCAAATTAGCGTTGAAAGTCGCGTTTTGGCGATTTCCTGGGTATCTATTTGCACGCTCTCCTCCTACAGTTTTTATGGGATCAACTCCAGATTTGGACTGTGTATACTAGACACATTGACCATGAAAAGTTATTAAAAGAATTTTCGGGTCAATGGGCGCAGAAAACCACGCCCAAATTTGGCGAATTTTTCACTAACTCCGATTTGCACGAAATTTTATGGGCATAATCTCCAGGCCAAGACGATCACAAATATATAAATTGGCATAGGGATGTTCGAACAGGAAGTTCCTAAATTAACGTTGAAATTCCGATTTTTGCCATTTTAAGGCTAGCATTTGAACGAACTCCTCCTAGGTTTTTTATCGGATCAATTCCAAATTTGGTTTGTGTATTCTAGACACATTGACGATTAAAAGTTGTTAAAAGATATTTCGTAAGTCAATGGGCGTGGCCAGGAAGGACGCCCAAAGTTGACCATTTTTGGAAAACACGTAAACCTTAATAACTCGCTAGTAATATGTTAGATCTTCACGAAAACATGTACACATGTTCACTGTCCCTGACTGACTTATTCTATATGCTTTGTTTCACTCTCAAATATAGCGCCCCCTGCTGGTAACAGGAAGTCTGATGTTTTACTCTATCATTAAAATTTCCTGCAATTTTCAAGATATCTTTTTCAAATATACTCAGAAAGGGTCTTCACACCTTCATGAAGCATCAGTGTTGAGGTCGTGTCCTGAGGTGAAACGGTGTCACGATGGTGAAGCCTCAAACTTCACTGATCGCCATGAACCTGGAAATCACTCTAACTCCTTCATTTAAGGTCCAATCTGTTTCAAAATTCACAAGCATGATCAAGGTCCAACACCTAACACATCTATAAGCTTAATTCTCTGCTACTCCAATGACATCAACCTTTAGATATGTCATAAAATACATAAATGTGGTTTCAGCAACATGCAGCGGTTGCGACATGTGGCGCCAGCAACATTTAGCAGCACCAACATGTCGCAGCAGCAGCATTTGGCGGAAGCAATATGCGGCGGTAGCGGCAGGACCCAACGGGCGCGTGGGGGGCGAGGTTCGATCATCGCATGCAATTAGGGAGCGACCGAGGGCCGCGAGCCCTATTGTAATCGCCGATTATTATTATTATTATATTATTATTATTCTTTGCCTGTTTAACCCCAAATTGCGTGCCTTCAACTTGAGATAAACGCTAACGCCTAGGCCCAAAAAATTAGTCCCGAAAAATTTATGAATCCAGTGTTTGCACAAAAAAAGTGCGCCATAGCGCCCCTAGTGGCCTTAAACTGCAGCCCCTCCGGCTACTTTCATATGTCGACCTGAAATTTTAGGGCTTAACTATCATGCCAGGACCTACAAAAAGTCTCTTATGGCCATTGTCAATTTCAAACAGGAAGTTCGCAAATTAGCGTTGATAGTCGCATTTGCACGTATTTGAACGAACTCCTCCTAGGTTTTTATCGGATCAACTCCAGATTTGGATTGTGTATACTAGACACCTTGACAATGAAAAGTTATTAAAAGATTTTTTCAAGTCAATGGGCGTGGCCAGAAACCACGCCCAAATTTGACAATTTTTCACTAACTCCGAATTAAACAAAATTTTTTGAGCATAATCACCAGGCCAAGACGATCACAAATATATAAATTGTCATAGGGAATTCCAAACAGGAAGTTCGAAATTAATGTTGAAATTACGATTTTAAGGCTAGCATTTAAATGAACTCCTCCTAGGTTTTTATCGGATCAATTCCAGATTTGGTTTGTGTATACTAGACACATTGACGATGAAAAGTTATTAAAAGATTATCCGAAGTCAATGGGCGTGGCCAGGAAGGACGCCACCACATTTGGAAAACGTAAACCTTAATAACTCTCTAGTAATATGATAGGTCTGTACCAAAACAAGTACACATGTTCACTGTCCCTGCCTGAGTCAATCTATATGCTTTGTTTCATTCTCAATATAGCGCCTCCTGCTGGTAACAGGAAGTCTGATGTTTTACTTGATGATTTAAATCTCCTCTGTTTTTCAACATAAGTCCTCAAATATTCTCAGAAAGGGCCTTCACAATTTCTTGAAGCACCAGTGTTGAGGCCGTGTCCTGAGGTGAAACAGTTTGGCGCTGGCAAGCCTCAAACTTCACTGATCGCCATGAACCTGGAAATCACTCTAACTCCTTCATTTAAGGTCCAATCTGCTTCAAAATTAACAAACCTGATCAATCTCCACCTCTACCACATATATATAAGCTCAATTCTCTGATACTGCTATTGCACTAAGCTCTAGAAGTTACATAAATTACATATGTAACTGATATATAATTTTATCTTCCTCAAATTAAACACTGTGATCATAGCTCCACTCTGGACTTATTTTTTAAATTTAAACATATATTTGTGTTATAGGAATAGCACCATCTAATAGACACAAGCAGTGTTAATGCCAAAACACTTAAACATGCTTTAAATCATCCTGATTGTGGACAGTTTTCCTTCTTTGTCCCCCTCCTCCTCAGACTGAGCTGAGGTTACCTCACATACTAATTAGCCCATCTTCTTCACCCCACAAACCTCAGAGACCTGTCAGTCATGCTCACCTCCCTGCTTAGAGTGAGAAACCATAGATTCTTGACATGTCATCCTCTTTATTTGATGTTCTCTGTTGACTTTAGATGTTTCATATAGATTTTATGTTCCAAAAATGTTGTTTTCTAGCTTATTTAACTGTTGTCCTTTAAGTTTTATCTTTTTATGAAGTCAACACACAGCATGCAGAAAGTGCACTCTGGGACTGACAGTCTTTTCTCAGCCTCTGTCTGCATGTTTGTTTGTGTGTGTGTGTGTGTGTGTGTGTGTGTGTGTGTGTGTGTGTGTGTGTCGCTATCTGCTGAGACAGGTATTGTTTCACATGAAGTGCCACATAAAGGAACATTAGCTGTATTTTATATCTCAAATGCCTGCTTGTATGTGGGGGCAGCAACATGCAGCAGTTACATGTGGTGCCAGCAACATTTAGTGGCACATATTCGCCACAGCATCATTTGGCGGAAGCAATATGTGGCGGTAGCCACAGGCAACGGGCGTGGGGGCGACCGATCGCCGCTTGCTTTAATTACAGCCCGATGAACGGGCGAGGCCCTATTGTAATCGCTAGATTATTACGAGCCCGACCGCAGGCGAAGGCCCTATTGTAATCGCTCGGATTATTATTATTATTATTATTATTATTATTATTATTTCATAAAGTAACCCCAAATTGCGTGCCTTCAACTTGAGATAAACGCGAACGTGTTTTAGGCCAAAAATTAGTCCCAGGAAAAAATTTGTGAATCCAGTGTTTGCGCGAAAAAAATTGCGCCATAGCGCCGCCTAGTGGCCTTAAACTGCAGCCCCTCGGGCAACTTGCACGGATCGACCTGAAAGTTTTAGGGCATAACTATCATGCCCGACCTACAAAAAGTCTCTACGACCATGGTCAATTCCAAACAGGAAGTCCGCAAATTAGCGTTGAATGTCGCGTTGGCGATTTCCTGGGTACGATTTCAACTAACTCCTCCTACAGTTTTAATCGGATCAACTCCAGATTTGGATCATGTATACTAGGCACCTTGACGATGGATAGTTGTTAAAAGAATTCTTGTAGGTCAATGGGCGTGGCCACAAACCACGCCCAAATATGGCGAATTTTTCACTAACTCCGATTTGCACAAAATTTTTTGGCCATAACCCCCAAGCCAACCCGATCACAGATATATAATTTGTCATTGGGAATTCCAAACAGGAAGTTCGTAAATTAACGTCGAATTTCCGATTTTTGCGATTCTAAGGCTCGCATTTGAACGAACTCCTCCTACGTTTTTTATCGGATCAACTCCAGATTTAGTCTGTGTATACTTCACACACTGATGACGAAAAGTTGTAAAAACAATTTTCGTAAGTCAATGGGCGTGGCCAGGAAGGACGACCAAAGTTGACCATTTTTGGAAAACACGTAAACCTTAATAACTCGCTAGTATTATGTTACATCTTGATCAAAACATGGACACATGTTCACTGTTCGTGCCTGAGTTAATCTATATGCTTTGTTTCACACTCAAATATAGCGCCCCCTGCTGGTAACAGGAAGTCTGATGTTTTACTTGATCATTTAAATCTCCTCTGTTTTTCAACAAATATTTTTCAAATATTCTCTGAACGGGTCTTCACACCTTCATGAAGCATCAGTGTTGAGGTCGTGTCCTCAGGTGAAAGGGTGTGGCCATGGCGAAGCCTCAAACTTCACTGATCGCCATGAACCTGGAAATCACTCTCACTCCTTCATTTAAGGTCGAATCTGCTTCAAAATTCACAAAAATGATCAAGGTCTCCCCTTTAACACATTTATAACTTTAATTCTCTGGTGCAGTGGTTGCGACATGTGGCGCCAGCAACATTTAGCAGCACCAATGTTTCTTAACAGCAGCATTTCGGGGAAGCAATATGTGGCGGTAGCGGCAGGTCCAAACGTCGCGTGGGGGGCGAGGGCCCGATCATCGCCGCTTGCGGCTTTAATTATTATTATTATTCTCCTGCCGCATAACCCCAAATTGCGTGCCTTCAACTTCAGATAAACGCGACTGCGCCTAGCCCCAACATTTAGTCATGGCGACCGCTACTGTGATCCAGTGTTTGCACTAAAAAAGGTGAAGCATAGCGCCCCCTAGTGGCTAAAAACTGCAGCCCCTCTGGCAACTTTCATGTATAGACCTGAAGTTTTTTGGGCATGACTACGATGCCCGGGCCTACAAAAAAGTCTCTTATGACCATAGTCATTTTCGAACAGGAAGTTCTCAAATTAGCGTTGAATTTCGCATTTTGCCAATTTTCAGGGTACGTATTTAAACGAACTCCTCCTAGGTTTTTTATCGGATCAACTCCAGATTTAATCAGTCCATACTAGACACATTAACAATGAAAAGTTATTAAAAGATTTTTCGTAAGTCAATGGGCGTGGCCAGAAACCACGCCCAAATTTGACTAATTTTTCACTAACTCCGATTTGCTCGAAATTTTTTTGGCCATAACCACCAGGCCAAGACATTCACAGATATATATAATTGTCATAGGGAATTCCGAACAGGAAGTTCGTAAATTAACGTTGAAATTCTGACTTTGGCGATTCTAAGGCTAGCATTTGAACGAACTCCTCCTAGGTTTTTTATCGGATCAATTCCAGATTTGGTTTGTGTATACTAGACACATTGACGATGAAAAGTTATTAAAAGATTATCCGTAAGTCAATGGGCGTGGCCAGGAAGGAGGCCCAAATTTGACCATTTTTGGAAAACGCGTAAACCTTAATAACTCTCTAGTAATATGTTAGATCTGGACCAAAACAACTACACATGTTCACTGTACCTGCCTGAGTCAATCTATATGCTTTGTTTCACTCTCGAATATAGCGCCTCCTGCTGGTAACAGGAAGTCTGATGTTTTACTCTATCATTAAAATCTCCTCTGTTTTTCAACATAAAGTCCTCAAATATTCTCAGAAAGGCTCTTCACACTTTCTTGAAGCACCAGTGTTGAGGCCGTGTCCTGAGGTGAAACAGTTTGGCGGTGGCGAAGCCTCAAACTTCACTGATCGCCATGAGCCTGCAAATCACCCTAACTCCTTCATTTAAGGTCCAGTCTGCATCAAAATCCACAAGCATGATCAAGGTCTACCTCCTAACACATCTATAAGCTCTATTCTCTGCTACTGCAATCTCACCAAGCTCTAGAAATTACATAAATTGCATTTAATGTTAACAATAATCTAATCTTCCCCAAATTCAACTCACATGATCACAGTTCCACTCTGGATTTATTTTTTTAATTTACACATATATTTGTGTTATAGGAATACTACCATCTAATAGACACAAGCAGTGTTAATGCCAGAAACACTTAAACATGCTTTAAATCATCCTGATTGAGGACACAGACTTTCCCTCTTCCCTTCCTCCTCAGACTGAGCTGAGGTTACCTCACATACTAATTAGCCCACCCCCCTTCTTCACCCCACACCAACCTCAGAGATCTCCCACCTCCCTGCTTAGAGTGTGAAACCATAGATTCTGGACATGTCATCCTCTTTATTTAATGTTATCTGTTTACTTTAGATGCTTCATTCAGACTTTATTTTGTGTATGTGTGTGTGTGCGTGTTTGTGTGTGTGTGTGTGTGTGTGTGGCAGAGGCAGTGACTGTCAGGGATAGTAATTCGTTCAAAACATCTCAGAAAGGGTCTTCACACCTTCATGAAGCATCACTGTCTGCATGTTTGTGTGTGTGTGTGTGTGTGTGTGTGTGTGTGTGTGGCTATTTGCTGTGACAGATATTGCTTCACATGACGTGCCTGGGACATAGGAACAGTGCCACCCAATGGGCATTAGCTGTTTTTTTATCTCAAATACCTGCTTGCATGTAGGGGCAGCAACATGCAGCTGTTGGGACATGTGGTGCCAGCAAAATTTAGCGGCACCAAGGTTTAGCAACAGCAGTATTTGGCGAAAGCAATATGTGGCGGTAGCGACATAACGGGCGCATGAAGCGAGGCCGATCATCGGCTTATTAGGGGCCCGAGCCCGACGGGCGAAGGCCCTATTGTAATCGCTAAGATTATTATTATTATTTTTTTTTTTTTTCTTCTTCTTCCCCTTTTTCAATCCCAAATTGCGTGCCTTCAACTTCAGATAAACGCGAACGCGCCTAGGCCCAAATGTCAGTCCTGGCGAAAAATTTATGAATCCAGCGACTGCAAAAAAAAAAGTTCGCCATAGCGCCCCCTAGTGGCCGTAAACTGCAGCCCCTCAGGCTACTTTAACGTATCCAACAGAAATTTTGAGGGCATAGCTACCATGCCTGGACCTACAAAAAAGTCTCTTATGACCATGGTCAATTCTGAACAGGAAGTTCGCAAATTAGCGTTGAATTTCGCATTTTACCAATTTTCAGGGTACGTATTTAAACGAACTCCTCCTAGGTTTTTTATCGGATCAACTCCAGATTTAAACAGTCCATACTACAGACACTGACGATGAAAAGTTATCAAAAGATTTTTCGTAAGTCAATGGGCGTGGCCAGAAACCACGCCCCTATTTGACCAATTTTTCACAAAATCCGAAATGCACGAAATGTTTTGGGCATAACCACCAGGCCACGACCTTTCCAAAGATATATAATTGTCATGGAGATTCCAAACAGGAAGTTCGTAAATTAACGTTCAAATTCCAATTTTTGCGATTCTATGGCTAGCATTTGAACGAACTCCTCCTAGGACTTTTATCAGATCAGCTCCAGATTTGGATTGTGTATTCTACACACATTGATTATAAAAAGTTATTAAAAGATTTTTCTTAAGTCAATGGGCGTGGCCAGGAAGGACGGCCAAAGTTGACCAGTTTTCGAAAACAGGTAAACCTTTATAACTCTCAAGTAAAATGTTAGATCCAGACCAAAATATATACACATGTTCACTGTCCATGCCTGAGTATATCTATAAGCTTTGTTTCAATCTCAAATATAGCGCCCCCTGCTGGTAACAGGAAGTCTGATGTTGTACTCGATGATTAATATCTCCTCTGTTTTTTAACATTTTCCTTTCAAATATACTCAGAAAGGGTCTTCACACCTTCATGAAGCATCAGTGTTCAGGTCGTGTCCTTAGGTGAAACGATGTGGCGATGGCAAAGCCTCAAACTTCACTGATCGCCATGAACCTGGAAATCACTCTATTTCCTTCATTTCAGGTCCAATCTACTTCAAAATCCACAAACCTGATCAATATCCACCTCCTAACACATCTATAAGCTCAATTCTCTTATACTGCAATCGCACTAAGCTCTAGAAATTACATAAATTACACATGTATGTTATAAATAATCCAAGCTACCCCAAATTAAACACACATGATCACAGCTCCACTCTGGATTTATTTTTTTTAATTTAAACATCTATTTGTGTTATAGGTTTAGTACCATCCCATAGACACAAGCAGTGTTAATGCCAAAAACACTTAAACATGCTTAAACAGTCGTTCTTCCCCTCCCCCTCCTCTCAGACTGAGCTGAGGTTACCTCTCACACCAATTAACCCACCCCCCTTCTTCACCCCACACCAACCTCAGAGATCTGTCAGCCAAGCTTCCACCTCCCTGCTTAGAGTGAGACACCATAGATTCTTGACATGTCATCCTCTTTATTTAATGTTATCTGTTTACTTTAGATGCTTCATTCAGACTTTATTCTGTGTATGTGTGTGTGTGCGTGTGTGTGTGTGTTTGGCAGAGGCATTGACTGTCAGGGATAGTAATTTCTTCAAAAAATCTCAGAAAGGGTCTTCACACCTTCATGAAGCATCACTGTCTGCATGTTTGTGTGTGTGTGGCTATTTCCTGAGACAGATATTGCTTCACATGACGTGCCTGGGACAAAGGAACAGTGCCACCCAATGGGCATTGCCTGTTTTTTTATATCTCAAATACCTGCTTGCATGTAGGGGCAGCAACATGCAGCTGTTGGGACATATGGTGCCAGCAAAATTTAGCGGCACCAATGTTTCGCAACAGCAGTATTTGGCGAAAGCAATATGTGGCGGTAGCGGCAGGGCCCAACGGGCGCGTGGGGGGCGAGGGCCCGATCATCGCCGCTTGCGGCTTTAATTATTTTTTGTTTTTTTTCTTCCGCCACTTTAACCCCAAATTGCGTGCCTTCAACTTGAGATAAACGCGAACGCGCCTAGGCCAAAAAATTAGTCCCCCCGAAAAATTTATGAATCCAGTGTTTGCACAAAAAAAAGTGCGCCATAGCGCCCCCTAGTGGCCTTAAACTGCAGCCCCTCCGCCAACTTTCACCGATCGACCTGAAATTTTCAGGGCATAACTATCATGCCCAGACCTACAAAAAAGTCTCTTACGACCATGGTCAATTCCAAACAGGAAGTTCGCAAATTAGCGTTGAAAGTCGCGTTTTGGCGATTTCCTGGGTACGTATTTGAACGAACTCCTCCTAGGGTTTTTATCGGATCAACTCCAGATTTGGATCGTGTATACTAGACACCTTGACGATGAAAAGTTGTTAAAAGAATTTTCGTAGGTCAATGGGCGTGGCCAGAAACCGCGCCCAAATATGGCGAATTTTTGACTAACTCCGATTTGCACGAAATTTTTTGGGCATAACCCCCAAGCCAAGCTGATCACAGATATATAATTTGTCATAGGCAATTCCAAACAGGAAGTTCGTAAATCAACGTTGAATTTCCGATTTTCGCGATTCTAAGGCTCGCATTTCAACGAACTCCTCCTAGGTTTTTTATCGGATCAATTCCAGATTTGGTTTGTGTATACTAGACACATTGCTGATGAAAAGCTGTTAAAAGATATTTCGTCAGTCATTGGGCGTGGCCAGGAAGGACGCCCAAATTTGACCATTTTTGGAAAACACCTAAACCTTAATAACTCTCTAGTAACATCTTACATCTGGACCAAAACATGTACACATGTTCACTGCACCTGCCTCAGTATATCTGCAAGCTTTATTTCACACTCAAATATAGCGCCCCCTGCTGGTAACAGGAAGTCTGATGTTTTCCTCTATTATTAAAAACTCCTCCGTTTTTCAACATATATTTTTCAAATATTCTCAGAAAGGGTCTTCCACCTTCATGAAGCAGCAGTGTTGAGGTCGTGTCCTCAGGTGAAAGGGTGTGGCCATGGCGAAGCCTCAAACTTCACTGATCGCCATGAACCTGAAAATCACTTTAACTCCTTCATTTAAGGTCCAATCTGCTTCAAAATTCACAAACATGATCAAGGACCAACTCCTAACACATCTATAACTTTAATTCTCTGGTACTCCAATCGCATCAACCTTTAGATATGTCATAAATTACATACGTGTGGTGTCAGCAGCATTTAGCGGCACCAATGTTTCGCAACAGCAGCATTTGGCGGAAGCAATATGCGGCGGTAGCAGCAGGTCCCAATGTCCGAGCGATCATCGCCGCTATGCTTTAATTAGGCCCGAGCCGAGCGCGAAGGTATTGTAATCGCCGGATTATTGGGGCCCGAACCGCAGGTCGGGCGAAAGCCCTATTGTAATCGCTAAGATTATTATTATTAGGGCCCGAGCCCGACCCCGAAGGGGCCGGCGGCGAAAGCCCTATTGTAATCGCTCGGATTATTATTAGGGCCCGAGCCCGACCCGAAGGGCCGGCGGCGAAGGCCCTATTGTAATCGCTAGGATTATTATTTGTTTTTTGTTTTTTGTTTTTCTTACGCCACTTTAACCCCAAATTGCGTGCCTTCAACTTGAGATAAACGCGAACGCGCCTAGGCCAAAAAATTAGTCCCCCGAAAAAATTTATGAATCCAGTGTTTGCACAAAAAAAAATTCGCCATAGCGCCCCCTAGTGGCCTTAAACTGCAGCCCCTCCGGCAACTTTCACCAATCGTCCTGAAATTTTTAGGGCATGACTATCATGCCTGGACCTACAAAAAAGTCTCTTACGACCATGGTCAATTCCCAACAGGAAGTTCGCAAATTGGCGTTGAATGTCGCGTTTTGGCGATTTGCGGGGTACGTATTTGAACGAACTCCTCCTAGGGTTTTTATCGGATCTACTCCAGATTTGGATTGTGTATACTAGACACATTGACGATGAAAAGTTATTAAAAGAATTTTCGTAGGTCAATGGGCGTGGCCAGAAACCCCGCCCAAATTTGGCGCATTTTTCACTAACTCCGATTTGCACGAAATTTTTGGGGTATAATCCCCAGGCCAAGCCGATCACAAATATATATTTTGTCGGAGGGAATTCCAAACAGGAAGTTCGTAAATTAACGTTGAATTTACGATTTTTGCGATTTTAAGGCTCGCATTTGAACGAACTCCTCCTAGGTTTTTTATCGAATCAACTCTAGATTTGGTTTGTGTATACTAGACACATTGCTGATGAAAAGTTGTTAAAAGATATTTCGTAACTCAATGGGCGTGGCCAGGAAGGACTCCCAAAGTTGACCATTTTTGGAAAACACGTAAACCTTAATAACTCTCTAGTAACATGTTAGATCTGGACCAAAACAAGTACACGTGTTCACTGTCTCTGCCTGACTTAATCTATATACTTTGTTTCACTCTCAAATATAGCGCCCCCTGCTGGTAACAGGAAGTCTGATGTTTTACTCTATTATTAAAATCTCCTCCGTTTTTCAACATATATTTTTCAAATATTCTCAGAAAAGGACTTCACACCTTCATGAAGCATCAGTGTTGAGGTCGTGTCCTGAGATGAAAGGGTGTGGCCATGGCGAAGCCTCAAACTTCACTGATCGCCATGAACCTGCAAATCAATCTAACTCCTTCATTTAAGGTCCAATCTGCTTCAAAATTCACAAACATGATAAAAGTCCAACTCCTAACACATCTATAACTTCAATTCTCTGCGACTCCCATCACATCAAGCAATCAATATGTCATAAATTACATACATGTGGTGGCTGAAACATGCAGCGGTGGCGACATGTGGTGCCAACAACATTTTGTGGCACCAAAGTTCGCAACAGCAGCATTTAGGGAAAGCAATATGCAGCGGTAGCAGCAGGGTCCAACAGGCGCGTGGGGGGCGAGGGCCCGATCATCGCCGCTTGCGGCTTTAATTATTATTATTATTTATTATTATTATTTTTCTTCTGCCACTTTAACCCCAAATTGCGTGCCCTCAACTTGAGATAAACGCGAACGCGCCTAGGCCCAAAAATTAGTCCCGCCGAAAAATTTATGAATCCAGTGTTTGCACAAAAAAAAGTGTGCCATAGCGCCCCCTAGTGGCCTTAAACTGCAGCCCCTCCGGCTTATTTCACATGTCGACCTGAAATTTTTAGGGCTTAACTATCATGCCAGGACCTACAAAAAAGTCTCTTATGGCCATTGTCAATTTCAAACAGGAAGTTCGCAAATTAGCGCTGATAGTCGCGTTTGGGCTTACGATTTGAACGAACTCCTCCTAGGTTTTTATCGGATCAAATCCAGATTTGGATTGTGTATACTAGACACCTTGAAGATGAAAAGTTATTAAAAGATTTTTTCAGAAGTCAATGGGCGTGGCCAGAAACCACGCCCAAATTTGACAATTTTTTCACTAACTCGAATTAAACAAAATTTTTGAGCATAATCACCAGGCCAAGACGATCACAAATATATAAATTGTCATAGGGAATTCCAAACAGGAAGTTCGGAAATTAATGTTGAAATTGCGATTTTAAGGCTAGCATTTAAACGAACTCCTTCTAGGTTTTTTATCGGATCAATTCCAGATTTGGTTTGTGTATACTAGACACATTGACGATGAAAAGTTATTAAAAGATTTTTCATAAGTCAATGGGCGTGGCCAGGAAGGACGCCCAAAGTTGACCATTTTTGGAAAACACGTAAACCTTAATAACTCTCTAGCAATATGTTAGATCCGAACCAAAACATGTACACATGTTCACTGTCCGTGCCTGAGTAAATCTATATGCTTTATTTCACTCTCGAATATTGCCCCCCCTGCTGGTAACAGGAAGTCTGATCTTTATTCGGACCCGAGCCCAAAAGGCCAGATCATCCAGCGAATTCCCACCCATTTTAGCCTCAAATTGCGTGTATTGCACTTGAGATAAACATGAATGCGGCTAGTCCCAAAATTCAGTCACGGCAACAAATTTATGAATTCAGTGTTTGCTCAAAAAATGTACTCCATAGCGCCCCCTACTGGCTTAAAACTGCAGCCCCTCCAGCTACTTTCACCTATTGATCTGAAATTTTTAATGCATCACTGTCATGCCAGGACCTACAAAAAAGTCTCTTACGACCATTGTCAATTGTGGACAGGAAGTTTGGAAATTAGCGATAAAGGTCGCATTTTGGCGATTTGCAGGGTACGTATTTGAACGAACTCCTCCTAGGTTTTTTATCGGATCAATTCCAGATTTGGTTTGTGTATACTAGACACATTGACGATGAAAAGTTATTAAAAGATTTTTCGTAAGTCAATGGGCGTGGCCAGGAAGGACGCCCAAAGTTGACCATTTTTGGAAAACACGTAAACCTTAATAACTCTCTAGCAATATGTTAGATCCAGACCAAAACATGTACACATGTTCACTGTCCTTGCCTGAGTATATCTATAAGCTTTATTTCACCCTCAAATATAGCGCCCCCTGCTGGGAACAGGAAGTCTGTTGTTTTCCTTGATAATTAAAATCTCCTTTGTTTTTCTACATATTTTTTTCAAATATCCTCAGAAAGGGTCTTCATACCTTCACCAACCATCAGTGTTCAGGTCGTGTCCTGAGGTGAAACGGTCTGGCGATGGCGAAGCCTCAAACTTCACTGATCGCCATGAACCTGGAAATCACTCTAACTCCTTCATTTAAGGTCCAATCTGCTTCAAAATCCACAAACATGATTAATGTCCACCTCCTAAAACATCTATAAGCTCAATTCTCTGATACTGCAATCGCACCAAGCTCTAGAAATTACTTAAATTACATATGTAAGTGATAAATAATCCAATCTTCCCCAAATTCAACACACATGATCACAGCTCCACTCTGGACTTCTTTTTTTACATTAAACATATATTTGTGCTATAGCAATAGTACCATCTAATAGACAGAAGCAGTGTTCAGGCCAAAAACACTTAAACATGCTTTAAATCATCCTGATTGTAGAAGCAGTCTTTCCTCCATCCCCTCCCCCGCTACTCAGACTGAGCTGAGGTTACCTCACATACTAATTAGTCCACCCCCCTCTTCACCCCACACCAACCTCAGAGATCTGTCACTCATGCTCCCACCTCCCTGCTTAGAGTGAGAAACCATAGATTCTTGACATGTCATCCTCTTTATTTAATGTTATCTGTTTACTTTAGATGCTTCATTCAGACTTTATTTTGTGTATGTGTGTGTGTGTGTGTGTGTGTGTGTGTGTGTGGCAGAGGCAGTGACTGTCAGGGATAGTAATTTCTTCAAACAATCACAGAAAGGGTCTTCACACCTTCATGAAGCATCTGTCTGCATGTTTGTGTGTGTGTGTGTGGCTATTTGCTGAGACAGGTAGTCCAATCACATCAAGCTTTAGATATGTCATAAAATACATAAATGTGGATTCAGCCACATGCAGCGGTTGCGACATGTGGCGCCAGCAACATTTAGCAGCACCAACATGTCGCAGCAGCAGCGTTTGGCGGAAGCAATATGCGGCGGTAGCGGCAGGGCCCAACGGGCGCGTGGGGGGCGAGGGCCCGATCATCGCCGCTTGCGGCTTTAATTAGGGCCCGAGCCGAAAAATCGGCGAAGGCCCTATTGGAATCCTAAGGATTATTATTTTTCTTTTTCTCCAGCCTCTTTAACCCCAAATTGCGTGCCTTCAACTTGAGATAAACGCGAACGCGCCTAGTCCAAATTGTCAGGCATGGCGAAAATTTTATGAATCCAGTGATTGCACAAAAAAAAGTGCGCCACTGCGCCCCCTAGTGGCCGTAAACTGCAGCCCCTCCAGCTACTTTCACGTATCGACCTGAAATTTGTAGGCCATAACAACCATGCCAGGACCTATAAAAAACTCTCTTACGACCATGGTCAATTCCAAACAGGAAGTTCGCAAATTAGCGTTGAAAGTAGCGTTTTGGCGATTTGCAGGGTACGTATTTGAACGAACTCCTCCTAGGGTTTTTATCGGATCAACTCCTTATTTGGATTGTGTATACTAGACACACTGACGATGAAAAGTTATTAAAAGAATTTTTGTAGGTCAATGGGCGTGGCCAGGAAGGACGCCCAAATTTGGCAAATTTTTCACTAACTCTGATTTGCACGAAATTTTTTGGGCAAAATCCCGAGGCCAAGCCGATCACAGAAATATAAATTGTCATTGGGAATTCCGAAAAAGAAGTTCGTAAATTAACGTTGAATTTCCGAATTTCGCGATTTTAAGGCTCGTATTTCAACGAACTCCTCCTAGGTTTTTTATCGGATCACTTCCAGATTTGGTTTGTGGATACTACACACATTGACGATGAAAAGTTGTTAAAAGATTTTTCGTCAGTCAATGGGCGTGGCCAGGAAGGTCGTCCAAAGTTGACCATTTTTGGAAAACACGTAAACCTTAATAACTCTCTAGTAACATGTTAGATTTGGACCAAAACAAGTACACATGTTCAGTGTCCCTGCCTGAGTATATCTATATGCTTTGCTTCACTCCCAAATATAGCGCCCCCTTCTGGTAACAGGAACTCTGATGTTTCACTCTATCATTAAAATCTCCTCTGTTTTTCTACATATTTTTTTCGAATATCCTCAGAAAGGGTCTTCACACCTTCATGAAGCATCAGTGTTCAGGTCATGTCCTGAGGTGAACCGGTGTGGCGATGGCGAAGCCTCAAACTTTATTAGTGACCGAGCCAAAAAGGCCGGATCGGCCAGCGAATTCCCACCTATTTTTGCCCCAAATTTTGTGTGTTGCACTTGAGATAAACGCAAACGCACCTAACCCAAAATTTCAGTCATGCCGGAACATTTATGAATGCAGTGTTTACACAAAAAAAATGTGCTCCAGAGCGCCCCCTCGTGACTTAAAACTGCAGCCTCTACAGCTACTTTCATCTATAGATCTGAAATTTTTAGGGCATAACTGTCATGCCAGGACCTACAAAAAAGGCTCTTATGACCATCATCAATTCCTAACAGGAAAATCGTAATTTAGCCTTGAATGTCGCATTTTAGCGATTTGTGGGATAGGTATTTGAACGGACTTCTCTTAGGTTTTTTATTGGATCAACTCCAGATTTGGAATGTAGATACCTCCGACATAGAAACTGTCCAACCCACTAGGCATGAGATGACTTTATATCTCAAAAACCTTCTTGCATGCGATGGCAGCAACTTCAGTGATTGCGACATGCGGCGCCAGCATTACTCAGCGGCAGCAGCATTTTGAAACACCAGCATATGGAGGATGCAATATGCGGCGGCAGCCACAGGGCCCAATGGGCGCATGGAGGCGAGGGCCCGATCATCGCCGCTTGCGGCTTTAATTTTTCTTGTTCTTTAGCCTCTTTAACCCCAAATTGCGTGCCTTCAGCTTGAGATAAAGGCGATCGCGCCTAGGCCAAAAAATTAGTCCCCCCGAAAAATTTATGAATCCAGTGTTTGCCCAAAAAAAAATGCGCCACAGCGCCACCTAGTGGCCTTAAACTGCAGCCCCTCCGGCAACTTTCACCGATCGACCTGAAATTTTTAGGGCATGACTATCATGCCAGGACCTACAAAAAAGTCTCTTACGACCATGGTCAATTCCAAACAGGGAGCCCGCAAATTAGCGTTGAATGACGCGTTTTGGCGATTTCCTGGGTACGTATTTGAACAAACTCCTCCCACAGTTTTGATTGGATCAACTCCATATTTGGATCGTGTATACTAGGCACCTTGACGATGAATAGTTGTTAAAAGAATTTTCGTAGGTCAATGGGCGTGGCCACAAACCACGCCCAAATTTGGCAAATTTTTCACTAACTCCGATTTCCACCAAATTTTTTGGGCATAATCCCCAGGCCAAGCCGATCGCAAGTATGTAAATTGTCACAGGGAATTCCATACCAAAAGTTCGTAAATCAACATTGAAATTACGATTTTCGCAATTCCAAGGCTCCCATTTGAACGAACTCCTCCGAGGTTTTTTATCGGATCAATTCCAGATTTGGATTGTGTATACTACAGACATTGATGATGAAAAGTTCTTTAAACATTTTTCATAAGTCAATGGGCGTGTCCAGGAAGGACGGTCAAAGTTGACCATTTTTGGAAAACACACAAACCTTAATAACTCTCTAGTAATATGTTAGATCTGGACCAAAACAAGTACACATGTTCACTGTACCTTCCTGAGTTAATCTATATCCTTTGTTTCACTCTCAAATATAGCGCCCCCTGCTGATAACAGGAAGTCTGATGTTTTACTCTTTCATTAAAATTTCCTCTGTTTTTCAACATTTTTTTTCAAATATTCTCAGAAAGGGTCTTCACACCTTCATGAAGCATCAGTGATGACTTCCTTAGGTGAAACGGTGTGGCCATGGCGAAGCCTCAAACTTCACTGATCGCCATGAACCTGGAAATAACTCTGACTCCTTCATTTAAGGTCCAATCTGCTTCAAAATTCACAACCATGATCAAGGTCCACCTTCTAACACATCTATAAGTTTATTTCTCTGCTACTCCAATCACATCTATCGTTGGGTATGTCATTAATTACATACATGTGGCGGCAGCAACCTGCAGCGGTTGCAACATGTGGCGCCAGCAACATTTTACGGCACCACTGTTTCGCAACTGCAGTATTTGGCGACAGCAATAAGCGGCGGTGGCGGCAAGGCCCAACGGGCGCGTGGGGGGCGAGGGCCCGATCATCGCCGCTTGCGGCTTTAATTATTATTTTTCTTCTCCTTCTCCCTCCACTTTAACCCCAAATTGCGTGCCCTCAACTTGAGTTATACGCGACCGCACCTAGGCCCAAAAATTAGTCCCGGCGAAAAATTTATGAATCCAGTGTTTGCACAAAAAAAATTGCACCACAGCGCCCCCTAGTGGCCTTAAACTGCAGCCCCTCCGCCAAGTTTCACGGATCGACCTGAAATTTTTAGGGCATAACTATCATGCCCAGACCTACAAAAAAGTCTCTTACGACCATGCTGAATTCCAAACAGGAAGTTCGCAAATTAGCGTTGAAAGTCGCATTTTGGCGATTTGCGGGGTACGTATCTGAACGAACTCCTCCTAGGTTTTTGATCGGATCAACTCCAGATTTGGATCGTGTATACTAGACACCTTGAAGATGAAAAGTTATTAAAAGAATTTTCGTAGCTCAATGGGCGTGGCCAGAAACCACGCCCAAATTTGGCGAATTTTTGACTAACTCCGATTTGCACGAAATTTTTTGGGCATTTCCCCCAAGCCAAGCCGATCACAGATATATAATTTGTCATCCGGAATTCCAAACAGGAAGTTCGTAAATTAACGTTGAATTTCCGATTTTTGCGATTTTAAGGCTCGCATTTTCACGAACTCCTCCTAGGTTTTTTATCGAATCAACTCTAGATTTGGTTTGTGTATACTAGACACATTGCTGATGAAAAGTTGTTCAAAGATATTTCGTAAGTCAATGGGCGTGGCCAGGAAGGACGCCCAAAGTTGACCATTTTTGGAAAACACGTAAACCTTAATAACTCTCCAGTAACATGTTAGATATGGACCAAAACAAGTACACGTGTTCACTGTCTCTGCCTGACTTCATCTATATCCTTTGTTTCACACTCAAATATAGCACCCCCTGCTGGTAACAGGAAGTCTGATATTTTACTCTATTATTAAAATCTCCTCCGTTTTGCAACATATATTTTTCTAATATTCTCAGAAAGGGTCTTCACACCTTCATGAAGCAGCAGTGTTGAGGTCGTGTCCTGAGGTGAAAAGGTGTGGCCATGGCGAAGCCTCAAACTTCACTAATCGCCATGAACCTGGAATTCACTCTAACTCTTTCATTTAAGGTCCAATCTGCTTCAAAATTCACAAACATGATCAAGGACCAACTCCTAACACATCTATAACTTTACTTCTCTGCTACTCCAATCACATCAACCTTTAGATATGTAATCAAATACATAAATGTGGTTTCAGCAACATGCAGCGACATGTGGCGCCAGCAACATTTAGCGGCACCAGTGTTTCACAATAGCAGCATTTGGCTGAAGCAATATGCCGAAGGCCCTATTGTAATCGCTAAGATTACATTATTAGGGCCCGAGCCTGACCGGGCGAAGGCCCTATTGTAATCGCTAAGATTATTATTAGGGCCCGAGCCCGACCCGAAGGGCCGGCGGCGAAGGCCCTATTGTAATCGCTAAGATTATTAGGGCCCGAGCCCGACCCGAAGGGCCGGCGGCGAAGGCCCTATTGTAATCTTAAGGATTATTATTTTTTTTTTTCTTTTTCTTCTCCCGCCACTTTAACCCCAAATTGCGTGCCTTCAACTTCAGATAAACGCGAACGCGCCTAGTCCAACTTGTCAGGCATGGCGAAAATTTTATGAATCCAGTGATTGCAAAAAAAAAAGTGCGCCACAGCGCCCCCTAGTGGCCTTAAACTGCAGCCCCTCCGCCAAATTTCACGGATCGACCCGAAATTTTCAGGGCATAACTACCATGGACAGACCTACAAAAAAGTCTCTTACGACCATGGTCAATTCCAAACAGGAAGTTCGCAAATTAGCGTTAAAAGTCGCGTTTTGGCGATTTGCGGGGTACCTATTTGAACGAACTCCTCCTAGGGTTTTTGTCGGATCAACTCCAGATTTGGATCGTGTATACTAGACACATTGGCAATCAAAAGTTATTAAAAGAATTTTCGTAGGTCAATGGGCGTGGCCACAAACCACGCCCAAATATGGCAAATTTTTGACTAACTCCGATTTGCACGAAATTTTTTGGGCATAACCCCCAAGCCAAGCTGATCACAGATATATAATTTGTCATAGGGAATTCCAAACAAGAAGTTCGTCAATCAACGTTGAATTTCCGATTTTCGCGATTCTAAGGCTCGCATTTCAACGAACTCCTCCTAGGTTTTTTATCGGATCAATTCCAGATTTGGTCTGTGTATACTAAACACAATGATGATGAAAAGTTGTTAAAAGATATTTCCTAAGTCAATGGGCGTGGCCAGGAAGGACGCCCAAAGTTGACCATTTTTGGAAAACACGTAAACCTTAATAACTCTCTAGTAACATGTTAGATCTGGACCAAAACTTGTACACATGTTCATTGTCCATGCCTCAGTTAATCTATATGCTTTGTTTCACTCTCAAATACAGCGCCCCCTGCTGGTAACAGGAAGTCTGATGTTTTACTCTATCATTAAAATCTCCTCTGTTTTTCAAGATATTTTTTTCAAACATTCTCAGAAAGGGTCTTCACACCTTCATGAAGCATCAGTGTTGAGGTCTTGTCCTGAGGTGAAACGGTGTGGTGATGGCGAAGCCTCAAACTTCACTGATCGCCATCAACCTGGAAATCACTCTAACTCCTTCATTTAAGGTCCAATCTGCTAAAACATTCACAAGCATGATCAAGGTCCATCTCCTAACACATCTATAAGCTTAATTCTCTGCTACTCCAATCACTACAACCTTTATATATGTCATAAATTACATACATTTGGTGGCAGTAACATGCAGCGCTTGCGACATGTGGCGTGAACAACATTTAGTGGCACCAATGTTTCGCATTAGCAGCATTTGGCGAAAGCAATATGTGGCGGTTGCGGCAGGGCCCAACGGGCGCGTGGGGGGCGAGGGCCCGATCATCGCCGCTTGCGGCTTTAATTATTATTATTTTTTTTTTTTTTCTTCTTGCTCCACTTTAACCCCAAATTGCGTGCCCTCAACTTGAGATATACGCGACCGCGCCTAGCCCCAAAAATTAGTCCCCTGAAAAAATTTATGAATCCACCGTTTGCACAAAAAAAATTGCGCCATAGCGCCCCCTAGTGGCCTTAAACTGAAGCCCCTCCGGCAAGTTTCACGGATCGACCTGAAATTTTTAGGGCATAGCTATCATGCCCAGACCTACAAAAAAGTCTCTTACGACCATGGTCAATTCCAAACAGGAAGTTCGCAAATTAGCGTTGAAAGTCGCATTTTGGCGATTTGCGGGGTACGTATCTGAATGAACTCCTCCCAGGTTTTTTATCGGATCAACTCCAGATTTGGATCGTGTATACTAAACACCTTGACGATGAAAAGTTATTAAAAGAATTTTCGTAGCTCAATGGGCGTGGCCAGAAACCACGCCCAAATATGGCGAATTTTTGACTAACTCCGATTTGCACGAAATTTTTTGGGCATAACCCGCAAGCCAAGCCAATCACAGATATATAATTTGTCATCGGGAATTCCAAACAGGAAGTTCGTTAATTAACGTTGAAATTCCGATTTTTGCGATTCTAAGGCTCGCATTTGAACGAACTCCTCCTACATTTTTTATGGAATCAACTCCAGATTTGGTCTGTGTATACTAGACACATTGATGATGAAAAGTTGTTAAAAGATATTACGTAAGTCAATGGGCTTGGCCAGGAAGGACGCCCAAAGTTGACCATTTTTGGAAAACACGTAAACCTTAATAGCTCTCTAGTAACATATTAGATCTGGACCAAAACATGCACACATGTTCACTGTCTGTGCTTGACTCAATCTATATGCTTTGTTTCACTCTCAAATATAGCGCCCCCTGCTGGTAACAGGAAGTCTGATGTTTTACTATATCGTTAAAATCTCCTCTATTTTTCAACATATTTTTTTCAAATATTGTCAGAAAGGGTCTTCAAACCTAATGAAGCATCAGTGTTGAGCTCGTGTCCTGAGGTGAAAAGGTGTGGCGATGGCGAAGCCTCAAACTTCACTTATCGCCATTAACCTGGAAATCACTCTAACTCCTTCATTTAGGTCCAATCTGATGAAAAACAACTCCTTATCTTCAATTTTTATTTTTCAAATGTGCTCATATAGGGCACACAAATCTCTTTTACACCTTCATAAACAGTTATAGGTCACTAAATGTCCTGTAGTTCAACTGTGTCCATGGCAAGGCCTCAAACTTTGTCTCGCAATGAAACAGGAAGTCATTCTTGCTCCTTCATAACCTCATCTTCAAACTTCTTAGACTACATTTCTAGACTCAAACTACACACATTCATGCTGAAAAGTTATCAAAAGGCTTTTCATAACTCAATGGATGTTGCCACAGGAGATTGTTAAAGTGTACAATTTTTGGAAACATGACAACTTTTACAATACTCAACTGCAAGGTTTGATCTGGACCTAAAATCACAAAAATTAACTGTCCTGCC
>JAZDUH010000098.1:55415000-55642500 GCA_036419115.1 Scarus forsteni | reverse complement strand
GATAAATACATTCAAAAATAAAATAGGACTAAGTCTTAAATATGCCATTCCTGTTGTCACCAGGGCTTTGTTTGGTTTGAATAGAGACGCATGTGTGAAGTGACGTGCCACTGCCATGGCCAATATCAAAATGTTTGTGTGCTATGATTAATTGCGATTAATTTTTTTAATGCATTAATTTGCGTTGTAATTAATTAATCTAATTAATGCACTAAAGTGACAGCCCTAATATATATATATATATATATATATATATATATGTATATATATATATATATATATATATATATATATATATATATATATATATATATATATATATATATATATATATATATATATATATATATATATATATATATATATATATATATATATATATATATATATATATATATATATATATATATATATATATATATCATATATATATACATATATATACATATATATATATATATATATATATACATAGATATAGATATAGATATATATATATAGATATAGATATAGATATAGATATAGATATAGATATACACACATTTCATAAAGAGTAAATACATAAAATAAGTTTGATTAAAGTTAACTGGGGGATCTGTCTAAAAGATTCATAAAATGTAAGTTTGCTATTGACACCAATAATGTGGGGATCTGCTGTTCTTCAAAGACACAGAAGGGGTTTTTGCAGACCATTTTATTCTTTTTTTTTGTTACTGGTGGTGGAGAGACAGTGGACAGAATCAGAATGGGAGCTGGAGAGCTATCAGGTTCACAAAGGGGATCTTGACTCAGTGTATTCATGTTATCATCAGCACCTTGTCATGCTGCTTGCTAAATGGTCAGTTTGTTATTGACACCACTTTTGTTATCTCCAGCCAAGGAGGTTGTGTTATTGCTGGCATTTGTTCATTATTTGTTTTGTTGTTTTGGTTTTCTTTGAGTAAGATAAATAAATCGATTTTCAATGGATTTAAATTAGGTTTTCAGGAGTGCTGGGCATACCATGAGAAAGCAGTGATTCAATTTTAGTGGTGACTTGAATAGGAATGCCTATAGGGATTTTTTAATAGATTGATTAATATTACAAAACAGGGCAGTTTTACAACTTTTTGCTGAAAATTAAAAAAATCAATAGATTTTGATAAAAGTTGCATGGTATGTTTGTCATGGCCGGGGAAGATCAGAAACCAGATGTAGATTCAAGAGCTGTTTTAAGATTTTTTTTAAATACTGCGTGATAGGCCAGATTTTCACATTTTCAATAATAACTTGGCATTGACAGAAAGGTGTTGGTGGAAATTTGTGCTCTCGAAATAATCTAAGTTATAGTAAATTAAAGCACATTTTTGAACCATGCTGTAAACATGTTTCCACCCACACTGAACTTTAAGGGGTTAGTACTGGGCCTTTTGAAGTGGTCCATGGCACTAGTAAGTATGAGTGCCATTAAAGAAACTTACGAGCTTTGTCCCTGGGGGAGATATCTGGCGGTGGAATGGTAGCTGGTAGCAGAGCATGGTGCTGCCAAAAGTCTCTTAATAAATCAACTTATGGTTGAAACTACTCAAAAATACTCTGGCTTATCAACACACTACAGTAAGATTATTTGCACAGGTAGAAAGAAGGATGGAGAATAGAGAAGCAGGATGGATCACAAGTTACCTGGTAGAGATTTGACTTGTACTTTGTTTTTTTAAGCATCTGTGGTATGTACAGAGACGACCCATCTTCATAACATTCAGGGAGTTAGATTAATATCAAATTTTACCCCAGTGACTGCTCCCTGACCCGGCTGCAGCACTCTGACCTGATCAAATGAGGGGAATTGCTGGCAGAGGGATGCGAAGCCGTTCGTTGCAAAATAGTTCTACACATGGGAGCTTTGTGGAGGAAAAGTTAAACACCCAGTGTGTGTTACATCCCCCTCCCCCGGGACAATGCTTGCAAGTTCCTTTATAAGCACTTATCTTTACAAGTCAAGGGTCTTCAGCAACCCCAACATCAGAAATAATGATAATAATAATAATAATTAAAAAAAAACCTTTGATAAGGGAGCAACTGAGATGTCAAGGTCATCTACTAGCAGACAAGAAGGCATTTAAAGGATGACAGGTTTCTTATTTTTATGTGTGCAATTACCTCCTTTGTTTGTGTGTTTGTTTGTTTGTCTGTCTGTATGCAGGACAACTCAAAATGTTCTCGTAAATTTTAGCGGTTACCTAAATACAAATACGGATCCAGGACTTTTGTAAAGAGTTTGTCCACATTGTGAGATAGAGCAGTTTGCCACATCTTTGCTGAAGAGAGAAGTGATTAGAAATCAGTGTTGAACAGAATCTGGATGAAGAATCAGGTATTTTGTCAAACACTATTAGCATTAAGCAACGGGCCAGTTTATCAGAAATTAAATATAAATGAAGATACTCAAAGACATGTTTAATTTTGAAATATCCATTACACTCCCCTAGTAAAAAAAAACAACTAAAAACAAACTCACAGACTTTAGCAGTTTAATAAGAGTCTGATTGGTGTTAATCATAAATACTTTATAAACGAGATGACAGAAAAAAGATGGTTAAGATCAGCAAGTTTTATATTTTCCATAATAAATCCAGCAATCTTTTAGTGACAAGTTGAAGTAGCATCAATTGAAAAATCAGTGAGTGACATTTTGGATTCAGTCAATGTGCAAAGAGTGAATCAGCAATGCCAGTTTCCCCCTTCCACCCTGCCTTAGACTTTTTCAGTGTAAAAATGGTTAAATGACCTGAGCTCAAATGACATTATTTTTAAATGTGTTCTTAATGAGTCGTCTACTGTACAGTATAAATTCCAATTACATCCAATTAACCCCAATCAGAAGCACCTCATCTCTTGCCTCTTTTTTATTTAATGGTTGGCTGCGGCTTCAACCATTGATTAGGCTGAATGAGCAGCACCACTAAATGACCACCTTGAAGGAGACGGGAGCTGTTAGCCTTAATAGAGACAGTCTGGCCATTACACCTCTGTGTGCACACTGTTCCTCTTTTGCACAGGAGAGATCAACTTTTATATCAGGGTCTGGCAGGAATCTATTCAGGCTGATTCTGACTTTAGACCATTTGCTCGGAGGGAAAATGTTAAGTAGAAACCTCCCATCCATGAACACAAGCTCATTATTTTCTAATTACAATGCATTTAGGTCCTGCAGTGGGCATGTGTGGTAATACACAATGCCATCAGAATGTGTATGTGATAGAGATGTTTTTCTTGCAGTTACAGAGCTAAATGCTGCTCATAGCAATGTTTAATGCCAAGAGCAATTTCAGAATCAGGCATCAAGGGTACACTTTAACTATAGGTATTCGGGACCTGGAGTTCATCACAAGTGTTTCGTCGTCTGCTAAATCACTTATTTAATGAACAACAAGAAGTCCTTTCATTGGTGAACCATATTTTAATGCTAACACCACCAGACAATTACACTAATGCTTCTCAAATATTGGGGCATGCAAGTCGCTTGGGCAGGGTTGCAGCCAAATGTGTGGCCTATGTGAACTCTGATTTATCACCCGGAGTAACACACTGAAATCCTAAACTCTGACGGCTATTTGTCACCTCAGAGATGGGATTTTTGTGTACAGGTCTACAGTCTTGATCACATTGCCCTCTCAAGCCATAACATTAACGCTACTGTGATGTTTTGTCTTCACTTAGAGGTGGAATGATTGAGCGTTTACTCCAGGGGTAGCATCAAAGACTAAATAAAGTTGACAAGGGAGCACATGGAGCCATTAAGGGAGTGCAGCACTGTATGTGTTGCTGTGCTGGGGGTATTCCAAAGCTGAATTGAACTGTGGATTGACAAAAATACCAGGGCATTGCCTATTGGAAATTTAAAGGTCTAATGATGGCTTAGTTTCATCATGGCTTTTTTGAATAAATGCACTGTAAAATGAACTGATACACTGATGATGCTCCTGAATTCTGTTCTTACATACATTACCTCCCTCATCCTCTGATTCATAAATACTGAATATCCCCCGAAAATGTGGTCTGTATTTTTAGAGGTGCTGAGATAATGTTTCAACTAAAATGGTGAAGGGGGAATCTCTCATTTTTGAAGTCAATGAAGAAGTGCAAAGAAACTGCTTCTTCCCAAGTTTCCACTTCAGATTGACTGAAAACAGCCTTGGCAGCCAGTGTTGGAGGTAATGTTTATCCATTAGAGTACTCACATTTATAATATAGTATTAAGTAATGCAATTTGTTAGCTTTGCAAGACAATCTGTTATTATTTACTTTTTTCACAAAAGCAACTTGTAGCTGAGAAGAAATGCCCCATATCACTTTCAATTCTGTCACCATAAAACAGAACACCTAGATACAGAAGGTGACAGAGAGGTCTGCAGTATGTTGAGGAAAAATACCTGTTCTGTTTGATTCTAAGATAAGGGAACAAGAACAACATCAACATGAAATGTAAGTGCAAGGCCTTGTCATATTGTTTCAATGGAACAGCTGTGTTGTGGTGGTGTGTCATATCAGCAAAACACACCTTTTTAAAGGTGCTGTCCATTTGGTCTCAAATTGTGTAATATGGTAGTTGTAAATTAGATGGGTTTCCATTGATTGAATTCCTCCTGGGAAAGTTGGACGATCTTCAGGTTGATAATACGAACTTGTAACCGAAACCCGTTAAAGGATAGGATATGATGTAATTCCTAATCCCGACATCTGAAATTCCGATGTAAACAATGTGTGCTTAAAATGATCTGTCTCTGTGCAGGTTGTTGTCAGAATATTTTAACATTTAAATGCAGATGTGCCAGCAGCTGTGGGCCATATTCATAGCCAACTAAGACATGATCAGCAGAGAGGGTTTGTTATTTGGTAAAGCCAGTAGTCTGGTAACCACACAGCTGCTGTCACCCAGGGTTCATAAAAATGATCCACAGTCAATGGAAAACTTTAGTTATCAACAAAGTTTAGTGATGATAAATTAGCCAACATCATAGACAAGAGGTCACACAAGTTTTTTTTTTGTTTTTTTTTCCAGAGGCAGTTGAAAAATGATCACAGCAGCCAACTTAATATCTCAATGCTTCGGCCAGGACCAAGACAGGGCTGTACTACAACTAGAGGGGAGGGAGGGAGTGCAGATTAGAAATAAAAGCATAAATCCATTCAACATCAAGTATCCTCAAGTGTTAAAACTGGCAGCAGACGCTTGGATAAGCCCTCCCACACACTCGGTCTTGAGAATTTCCCTGTTTGTCTTCTTTTTGAGGAGTTTGCATTGCATAATACCCACGTGGCTCACCACAACAATCTGTAGATTAAGCCCAACAAAAGTATGCATTAGAACTCCCTGGCTCGAACAGATTCAACAGTGCATTCAAAACACAATTCCCTCATAATTTGAGCTTTGTAAAAACAAAAAAATCGGCACTTGTTTCTTAATGAAAGCAGCCACAGTCAACACTGGAAGTGGATTAACCAGAAGAGAACCAGAGATGCACAATGAGTCTTTGAAACAGCCCTCATATACAATTGTCACAGCCGAGCCAAACATATGAAGCCCCCACTTTGACTGAGCGCCTAAGAAAATAATTGCTTTATTTATAGATGGTGTGAAATTAAGCACAGTTAAAAGCCTGGGACAGTACGGTTTAATCAACCCCCTTGATTCATGCTCACAATTCACAGAGGAACACAAAGCGGGGCGGTATTAAATACATTCCCTTATTACTCTATAAATGCAAGTGGCCAAGCAGACCAAACCCCAGTAATAAATTAATAGCAATAAAAACACCAACTGCACAGACAGATACAGAAATTAAAAGCCAGCATCAAATACAACATGCCATTCAGCTCAATAAAAGGCAGGACAATAGCATTTCTCTGAGCCAATCATGTGCACCTTCTGCAGGATGTTTAAACACATTGAATGATGATTTGTTTCACATTTAGCAAGGGCTAAATTAAAAGAATAAATATTGAGCTTTTAGGATCTTAAACCTCAGGGTCTGATTACATTAAAAGGCTACTGCAAACAAATCAGTAATAATACGTAATACCCTGCTTACAGGTCAAAAGAGATTTTGAGTCAAAATTATAATTATAGTTTTGTCTGTGGAGATCATCTAACACATTTTTTTTGCCTGAAACCCCAAACATCACCCTCTAAACCCAATACTTTTGTGAAAAAACATCACAAGAGAGATGCTTCAGATGAAATCAAAAGTTTCCTTGTGTCTCATTGAGATGTATTCTCTTCACAAACTTTAGTGAAATTACATTTGGATTTTGATTTGATGAAACTTATCTGTTGATTTAATGGAGACCATTTTAAGCATTTTTGCAATATTTAGTTGATACAGAGGCAGCACACATTTGATGAGTAACTTTTTTTTATTGATAACAATCAGTATCTTCGATCTTCTAATCGACAGGAACAGTACCACAGTCATCTTAATAGAGACGTACAAAAAAATAGTTTTGAATTCATATCCATTGATTCAAAGCATCCATGATCATTTTTCAAAACCTTAAAATCAATTCATGGATTTTTTTTTAACTCTGTTCATACAGCAGTGTATTAAAATTGTTGTAAATAAGCAGATACAAACTACAAAGACATGACCTGTATGTCTTGAACACCTTTTACTGTTTTATTTTTTGTAAAATCATATTATCCAGCTCTTGAGAGCACTGCAAGCAGAAGCACATGCTGCAATAAACACCTTCATAACAAACTGGGATTTTGTTGAGAATTGTGAATCTGTTTGAATCAAAATCTATTTTGAACTGCATCTTAACCCTAGAAACAGAATTTAATTGAATTGAATTGCAACCTACTGGAAGATTCCCATGCTTACATTGTAAGTAGCTTAGACCAAACCTCTGCTTGGATACCACTTGATTCAGGATCATTAGCTAACTATGGGCCTCTAACAAATTTTCCCTCTACCACCCCAGAACAGTGGTGGGCATCTGACACCCATCCCCACTTATCTCACTGCAGAAATCAAAAATCAACAGAAAAAATAAAGACCAAATCTGCCACTAACACGGAAAAGGTTTACTTTCAATAATCCTTTACAGTGGGGGACTGGCCTCTACAAGACAGGCATGACTTTGAACTCTGTTTAATCACTTAATTATTTTACCAAATACACATTAATCACATTTTTTGGAGGATAAAAAAAGTCAAAACACACTTTTTTTACTATAACTTGATAAATGAAGATTAACTATAGAAGGACAGTTAATCTTACACTGGAATATTCTTTCTTGCTGGACAGAAAAATGCCTTCTTTTGAGTTCTGCAATTGGTGGACCCACAGATGGCCTGGCAACATAATCTAATGGAACAATGATTCAAAATGACAGTAAAACTGATTGACTGAAGATGTACGTCTCCACATTTAATGTGTTGGCCTTGTTATCATTAAACTTCAGCCTACTGCAAGGTTTGTGGGGGTGCACAACCATGGGCTTGCTTAGAGCTGAAAAACAATTAACTTGCTTTTATACCATTTAGTACATTAATTTTTTCCAAGGGATAAAAAAGATTTACATCAATACTTTTTTGCTGATTAGCTTTTAATAAAAGGTTGCATTATGTAAACCAAAAACTATGGGCAAAATACGCAGAGAATTTGCGGATGGTTTTTGGATGCTAAATCTGCACAAATGACTGGAAAATATTACTCTTAGTCCTCAGAACTTTTATAAAGGGTAAAATCTGTGCAACTGCTCTAAAACTGATCTGTCTGGCAAATTGCATCCTGGGTTCACCAATGTCATTTGCAGGGACACAAATGAAAGAATGATCAAAATTTCAGTGCTAAATAGATTTCCCCTTCTGCCAATAAGCCCTGTTGCAAAAAGCACCCTCAAAAGCCACCACTATGTTCTTAAGGAACTGAAAGTGTTGCAGTTTAAAGCCACTGGGATCTATGTTTTAAATCAGCACAATCTCTCTTTTCTCTCCCTTTCTGCCTACTCACTTGTTATTGACCGTCATTCAGTAAAATCTTCACTCAAGCTACACAGCAGAAAAAGCATGACTTACTATAATACCTTGATAAATCAGATATGTACCAGGTAAAAAGCTGCAAACAGTAGCAGATAGTGCTCAGCTGCCAGACTTTGTGGGTATTTTTGCACCGGCATATGACGAGGGTAAATATTTCTCGGGATTAGGAGCCAAGAAAGATAGAGAGATAGGTAGAGCTTAGATAGAAAGATCGAGATTAGATACAAAACTTATCTTTCCTGTTACTTATTAATTTTTATTAGCCTTGGGATCAGCAATTTTCCATGTTGAAGGATGGATTTTTCCACTCTGACCATGGGTACGTGTTATAATGAACTTTAGTTCTTGATGGATTACTATTTTGACCTTGGAGCTTAGTATTGGTGTTAATGTTTTTTAAATTTGTTAAAAAAGAAAACAGACACAATATGGTGACACAGCTTAAGTAAGTAAAGTCTGAGTCATATTAGCAATAGTTCAATGTGATGGTTTTACAAGGGTTGTGCTAAGAGATATCTGTATGCATCATATAAATATAAATACGAGAGTTCCCACCAAGTCCAGGGTGTGCAACACCGATTTTAGCCACCCACAATTATTGAAGTTAAATACAATCATTTCAAAGTTGTAGTTTGGGTGCTTTATTTAGTTTTATTAGGGAAAACATTTATAATAAATATAAGGACGAGTTGAAAGGATTTTTAAAAGACCTGAAGTAAAATCCTTTTGCCAATTAAAAATAAATAGAAGCTGTACTGGGAAAATACTGACAAAAATGTCATTGTTGTCTAAAGAATAAAACTAAGACTAAATCTAACAAAAACAGCTAAAAATAAAGCTGCTGTATATGCTGTGCTGTTTAATGTCGAATAATCTTTTCTTTCTTTAAGGCAGGCCAAACACACATCCACAGAAAAAAGAAAATTGAAGAATGTAATGAAAGAAAAAAGTACAACGACTGACTGTGCCATTTTCACACCATTGGCTACCTTCTCTCCTTTAATCAAGCATCACCACACATCGGGACCTATAGTAGGTTTACAAGCTTTATAGTTTAAAACCAGAAGTTCAGAATCAAAAAACTCTCCTAATTACTTCAATTTTAGTAGAACGTGTCATCAAAATGTCAGCAGCCTCCACACTTTATACAAGTGCCGCTAAGGCTTCAGACAACTCTTACAAGTAAAATCCACTTATTACAGTGACAGCCTGATGCTGCACGGTGAGAATATAGAACACGAGGTGAATCTCATAATAACTCTTGCCTGTAAGGCAGACAAGAAGCCTATAGAATCACATTAAAGTGTGACCGTTCGGACAAGGAGCTGAGTACATTTCTGTGATGGCACGTCCATCTTAGGGTTTGAGAACGGCTTGAGATTCCCATGACCCCCTGCTTCCAAACCGAAGGCCTTATCTCTGGAGGGTCAATTACCATTCGCTTTTTGCTTGATCTTGTTTGTTTAACTTGACACAGTGAAGAAAGGCCTGACATTGACCAGAACCTGCTGCATTAATGTGTTTCATGTTCTGCATTCATCATTGTCACTGAGCCGCAGACGACTGCCAGTGTCACAGGAGGACAGGACAGTGCGCATGTGTGGAGACGGACAAGAGGAAGAGAAAAAACGACATGCTTGTTCAAGGTAAAAAGACATTAGTCACTTTTTAATAACTGTATTTTGTTTCTATGTTCCTTGCTTTGGAGAGGTCATATTATGACTTTTGGGATTTTGCATGCCCTGCAGTGAGTTGGACATTTCTCCTTTGTGTGATATGGTGCTTCCATGTGCAAGACAACAGAGTGCGTGACTTTGGGACTTCTCTCACTCCTCCTGTGAATGGTACCAGTAGGTGCCTGAAATGGCTGAAACCCCCTTTCTCCCCATGAAAGGCCAACCACTGTGACACCCTACCACTGTTACCTCAGTAGTTTCAGGTGAGCATAACAAGCAGAGTGCAGAGAAACTGTTGAAAAAATGCAGAGGCGTTGATGATGGCACCGAACACAGTCCAGTAACCACTAGGGATGGGACGATGCACCTAAACTCTCGATACGCTGCACCTCGATATGCCCGGGTCACGATACGATACATCACGATACAATATCAAAAAAGTAAAAAGAAAAAATATTACTGTGTAATTACAACCTATTAGTTTTTGTTTGAGTTGAACACAGGAAAACACAAGGCCTAACAGGCCAAACACAAACAACAACACTCTCTCCAACCCTAGAAAGGTTAGAGAGAGTGAATGCTAACAAGCGGTTGGCTCGTTTTCGCCGTCTTCATCTTTTTTAATGACAAAACCAAAATACTGCCAGACAGATAACTTGTATCCAGGTGGAGCGTCCTCAATTTCGACCTCATTTGACTCAATCATTCGGCTTTTTGGAGACAAGGTAGTTGGTGCTAATGTTTGTTGTCGTCACTTCTGGTCACATGTGCTATTACCGGACGTGACGTCTTTATTTCACGATCCATTTTTTTCAAACTCGATGCATTTCGTCACGTACTGTATTGCGTTATATTGTCAAACAATATTTCATCCCATCCCTAGTAACCACAGAGCAGACCATTCAACCAACCAGAACAGAGTTGGCTCATATGGGAAAGGTGGTCTTAAAGAGACAGTAGCACCAGTGCCTCTGACAGACTGAGAATAGAGGTGGATCAGGAGTATGCATGATGTGAAAACTAGTTGGTTTTGTTTTGTTTTTTTTTCATTGTGAACACAATTTAGCAGTTCCTAATTCGAATACATTTTGACCCGCACAATATGATCAGCTAAAGAATGATGCTTTGGCTTAAAACTGATTTCTAGGATACGAAATGATGAATTCTCTGAACACGAATAACTGATATTTCTAAATTACATAAGAGTCTAATCCTGTATCTTATATATTTTATTTGGATATTACTGTACCTACATGTTTTTTAAAGTCAGAGAAGTTCTGATTTATTTAGGTTGTTACAGGATGTGTCTTGTCATGGCAGCCACCATAACCGACATAACATATAGGCATTACACTGAAGCCTCAAGGATTTGTTGGGTTAGTTATCTGAACTTAAGGTGCTGAAAAACTTGAAGAAAAGGACCAAAAAGTTCTAAGTTTTACAAAAGATATAACTAAAAAGTCATACCTTTAAATTTTATGATTTTATTACCTGACAATCAACTCACAAGTCAAATATTTGGCATAAAATAACCAGCAGTGTGCAACTTTAACCCTCCAGTGGAAGGGTTACAGTCTGCTACTGAATAAGACAAATTAAAAAGGTATCATACATTGCCTTAAAAGATTAAAAGCATATTACATTTTTGAAAAATGTGTACCTTAAACACATCTTTTTTATCTTTACTACTTTAGTTTTCTAATATGATTGAGCACAATATGAGAAGAAAAAAAAACAATGTAATGAACACACAGTCAGTCATTTTATTTTTCTTTTTGTACAACAGCAATTCATTACAAATATTCTCTCGATACACTTAAGGATCAGGACCAGTCCATGTACTTCTCTGTTTGTTTAATTCTAAATTTCTTGTTCATCTGTTTTTCTTTAGTGGAACCCCTACAAAAATGATTAAAAATAAAAGTCATAGCACTTGAAATTTTATCAAAGTATTACTAACAATGCAATCCAACCTGAAATAGAGTTCTTTCAAATAAATATAGCAAAATGGTCCACTGTTATGTCTTTTTTGAGCATTTCTGAAAGGGTAAAAACGTCAAAGTAAGCTTAGCAAAGTCCACAATGTGCTGTTGTTGTCAATCTGCATACTTTTCAATATCTTTGTTTTTTAGCATGTATGTACAAGTTTGAGTTTTAGGGAAAGTGACAGCCCTAGAATGACATCGCAATAAGAAGACTGGGCGTCAGTTTCAAAGGAGGGTAGCCACAAAAGTAAGCCAAAATTGATAGCTTGCTTGACATGAACTATAGCACCTCAACTTTCTGGTTGTTTCCATGTCTTGTGTAATTGCCAAATCTCCAACCCCTACTACCAATGAATTTTTCCCTTTTTTATTACTGTGCCACAGATTGCTTATATTCTATGCATCTCTTATTGAACTAGATGAGTTATATATGTGAGAAGGCTGAGTGCATCTCATGTAGAAAAAAGGGCACCATCTTTAAGACTGATAGCTGTACTGATGAGACGGAAGTAGAATTAAACTAATTAAACAGCCATACAATGAGCATTTGAAAGTATTTCACTCTCCCTACTCGTCAGTAGAGTATGCAGCAGTCAGCAGAATACTCAGTAGTGATGAGAGACACAAAACTTTTTCAAATTGAAACAAAACTGATACTTTTCGTGATAACATTTTCAACATTGATATTGATACCTTTAAAGTGGTGCAGGGATGAGTTAAAAAAAGCAGAAGAGAGTTAGCATTTAGCACTTCCTAGTTCCCAAACTATTTTGTATTCAGGAAACTGGATACAAATGCCTAAATAAGGTTTGTGGTGAACACACACATACACACACACACATATATACAATTTTAATGGTTAATCAGAAGTAATTAAAC
Source organism: Scarus forsteni (assembly GCA_036419115.1). NCBI lineage: Eukaryota > Metazoa > Chordata > Actinopteri > Labriformes > Labridae > Scarus > Scarus forsteni. The sequence goes on along the minus strand of JAZDUH010000098.1, from coordinate 55,629,934 downwards.
GCATCTTATATTGCCTGCTCTGAATTCTCAAACTGATATTCGGTGTTTAAAACATCAGTTGCTAACAAATTGCTAATAAGAAAAAAAAATGGCATGGGACCCAACAGCATGCATTTCTGATAATTTTGTGTACACTATAGCCACCACCATGAGGACCAACTTGATAAGGTTTAGAGAAAATTCTCAAACATAAAGGAACAAAAAGACAATATTCATTGGAAATGTTGTAGTTGCTTCTATGTTGATTCACTATGTTGTAGTTTCATAGTGTCTTAGCAATAGCTTTTTATTCTCACATATTACATTTAAGCTTAAAAATTGTGAAAAGTAGATTTGTTAGGAATGAAACGTAAGTTTCATAACTTTTGTTCTTCACGGGGCTTGCTGTTCGCAATGATTTAAAACAACAGTGACATAACTTTTTGATGAATAGATATATTCCATTAATAGAAAAAAACTACATCAAAACTGTGAGCCTATAATGCACTGATTTGTAATTTTTTTTTAACTATACAAAATTAGTAATAAGCTTACTGTATTTAGAGGGGAGTAGTCGAACAGAAGTGTGTTGTCTCTAAGTGTTTTAGCTTGTGGGTACAGCTTAGTGCTGCTTGACACATCTTATTGGTCTCCACGGTCACATGTCACAGAATGGGCACTGTCTTGGCACAGAGGAAAAGTAAGACTGAAAACATTTTGGAGAAGAGCACTGACAAACATCTTGTTAGAGTGCTATTTGGTACTGATATTAAACTTATACTACTTAATATCAAGGTAGTGCTTGTAAAAGTATTGATACTCTAAAAGGGCAGTATCAATACTTTCATCGAGGCCTTTCACAATAATCAATAAATCAATTAACCACACGATAAATAAAAACGTCCTCGGTAAGTTTGCCGGCCTCAATAAACTGACACGTGCATGCGTGTTTGTTTTCCTCCTCTCTTTCTACCAAAGAGGCTAAATGAGAAGATGGCTCACTCTGTCCATCTTTCTTAACACCGGGGTGCTTTGGTTCCATAGCGGATTTATAGCGAAGTGAGCCTCTGTCAGACATACAGTCTTTGGGGGGAGGCGGGGCCGCTCGCACGTACACACACAGAGCTGAAGTGAGTGCCATGAGGAGTAAAGAGGAAACGAAAGCTAATATGAATGAAGGTACGAAAGCTACGGTTCCTAAGCTGAATGCCACAACCCCAGTGTGGGAATATTTTTGTTTTAAACAGAATGAACAAGGTGTGAGCCCTTGAACACCAACGAGCCAATACGTCGCATTTGTTTGAAACTAGTGGCGACGAAGAAGGGGAGGTGCAGCGGCGCCTTCATCCCGACAGGCAGCGCTTCCTGAGGCGTTTGGTCCCCAAAGTAAATATAAATAAAGCAGCGCAAAATGGCGTGCTCACAGACAATGTCGTTAGCTACAATGCAAAAGATGTGCAGCCTTTCAATACAGTTGAAAAGCCAAAAATGTTACAAACATTTGACAGACGGTACGGATTGGCTGGGAGAAAGTGCATGTCACAAACAATTCAGGAACTGTATAAGCTCCCTTTTATGTATTGTTTTTATTTTTATGTGTTTTAATTGGAGTTTCATTTTTTCTTTACACAGACAGGGTCTATTTTTTGTTGGTATTGATTAGTGTAATTATTTTTATTTACGTGCAATTTTTCCTAAAAGAGAGTCCATTTAATTTTCATTGGATTTTTTTTCTCTTTTTTTGTTTGTTAAATTTATTGTATTGTTTGTTTAATTTATTTAAAAGATCTTGACATTCCAATTACAGTTAAATACTTTTAAGAAATTAAAGCTTCTTGCTTTTGCTATGGTGTACTCACTTTATTATGACATATATTATAATTACATTAATGAAAAAAAAATCAAAATAGTATTGACAATAATATTGTTTATCGACAAAAAATTTTTTGGACAATGATCGTCCTGCAAAATTTGTTATCGTGACAGGCCTACTTTCATCTTTAGAACAGAGACAGCACCAATGAATGGTGTGTCTTAAACATTGCCAATGTGGACCCTGTTTTTTTCCCTTAAAATGATAGTTTAATTCATCTGTGATTTTGCCTTTTAATTCCAAAAAGCATAAAGCTACATCTCAGAAACACAAGAAATAATTTTAAAAAACCATTTAATTTGTTGTATAGCCTCAAATGATCTCACAAACTGATCCATGGAGGGGAAAACGACATCCCTCCCTTATGGAGCACATTTTATTTGATCCACGAATCATTCAAAAGAAGTTAAATGCAGGGTTAATATAAGCATTTCATATCAGAAAAATGAAAAATTCTTATGAATATGTATCTTCAGTGTATTTGCTAATACTGGAATGTGATTAATTTAGAAATTGTGTTGACAGAAACTCCCACATGAGCCCCTACAGCAAACCTACGGCTTAATTATTGCAGCAGGGTTCAGAGAGAAAGACCGGTTGCTTGCATTTTCTCACACATGTTAACTATACTGTAGTTTTTTTAAACACTGAGTGGACCTGGCTTGGACTACAGTATGGATAGTGTGATGCAGTTATGTATTACTTTAACAACAGTACCAGGGATAGCACATTTTCTTTTTGGATTTTTGCGTGCCATAATAGACTACAGTACAGCAAGTCGATACAAACCTCTAGAAGGGGTAAACTTAAGCAGGTATTGTTATAGTATTGAAATATTGTTTGGATTCAGACTGACATTTCAACATGTAATGTCTCAACTACATGACTTCCTTACTTAGTTCATAATCATTTACGTTAGAGACTGTAAATGTCATCAGGTCACGGAGGACAAACAACATGGATGTGCTGTTTCAGTTAGCATAGGAACTGACTTTACTGATCCTTCAGAGTAAGACAGTCAGAGTGTCATGGTTACTGAGCTAAAAGAGGATCAACAGCACAAAAGCTTCAGTGAGAGGAGAGAAATCTGAAACCCCCACTTTTCATAAAAGCACATCAGAGAAAACAAGAAGTGCTGGTAATGATGAGACACTGGCTTTTCACTCAAGTACACACACTTCACCTCTCATAAAGTCAACATCCATGGTTGATCAAAATTTTATTTACTTAAGAAAACATGAAGAACTTTTTTTAAATTTTAGAGCTAAAACCTGAGCTCATAGAGACAGTTGAAAGGTTTGAAAGACAGTCATCTGAATGCATAAATGTTAAATGGCCATTTATTTCTCATTTCAAACACTGGTGGACTTCACAGTTTAGGGGCACGGGCATGGATATTTCATTATTTTTTAAATTGGGTCGTAACCGATACATGGCAATAGTCAGTGAGGTGGCTGAAAGGGCTCCCAGCAGTGCTGTACCTTTAAGGAGAATGAGCTTAGACTACCCGTCAGGTACACTGTTAATGGTGGATGCAGTTGTTACATGCAACTGTGTGAGTTTTACATAAATGATGTACTACAAACTATATTTTGTTGAGACAAACAGGAAAAAAATGTCAGTGTACTTTATTTCTTCTATTGAAAGTCTCTGTTTGGCACTATTTTATGATGCGGCAAATGGCTATGTGCTCTTTTGCCTGATTGTCTCAGAAAAGGTTGGGGGCTTGAATTGAAGTTGTAAAACTGAAATGTGTTAAATATGTTCAATATTTACAAAAAAACATCCTGATATGTGTGGACTCCACTGTGGGCAGCCAAGCATACCATCTGTGTTTTGTCACATGTAGTGAAACAATAACCCATCAGGATATAAGCTGGCTGAAGCAGGAAGCAAAACTGACTCATAGCATACAGCTAAACCAATGTCAGAAATGGAGGACCACCTTGTTTAATTGTTGCACCACACAAGTGTCTATATAGCATGACCTGTAAATTACAATACACCCAACCTGACAAGGAGAGGAGCTGAACAGAAGTTCTGACAGCTAAGGATGGGGAAAGTTAACTGCTAACTTGTTGCCAACATCTCTGTTTACACTGGAGTCATGTTTGACATACATGTGATTACAAGCTGTGAGGGTACAGACAGTGATTGTCGGGGAATGAGTGTGTTAGTACGTGGCATGCTGTATTGCTCATCTCATTGTACACTGCACAGTAAGAACATTACTGTTATATCTGTCAATTTATATCTATCTACACATGTGGCGATTCTCACAGTTTCAAAATCAGTTACGCTTTTTTAAAGTTTTGATGTGTGTACCAGGATTTAACCCTTTAACGCCTTTTGTATCATATTACATACTTTTATGATACCTTTATTCAATCAATATGATCAACAAATTTCTAGAATACATCTGAATGCAATCAGATAAACGATAGGAAAATCCTCAAATGAATTATCAGTTGCCAAAAACAACTTATGTATCAAATGAGATACAAAAAATACATACATGTTACATTTTATGGAACTTTAGATGTTTTAGGATTTCAGTAGAAAGTGAAATTAACATTTAATCTCCAAAACAATAGAATTTTCTGGCTATAATTTGTGTTGTCGGGCAAGTGTTAAGGCTCTTTAGCTAAAGAAAAACTTGTTCTGTCTGGTTTCATAACTGTAAGTATCCTCATCCTCAGTTAGTCCGTCTAAGAAAACTCAAGGATAAAGCCCTGTACAAATTAAAAAATGAAGTACAGAGAAATATGTTACATACTATAGACTTTCACTGAGAAAACTGGATGGAAATCACTTCTCATTGGTCAGTTTTTGTGTATATGCTGTGCATGCATGTCAAAGCAGGGCCCAAACATATGCCTCAATTAAGAAGTCAAGAAGAACGTGTCATGCACTCTAACTGGTATGTGGATGGTTAAACTTTTGAAAATTTATTTTGACTTTGTGTTGGGTACTGACTAGTTCACAGTAAAATATTATTGTAGTAAGTAAAGTACAGTTCAGAACTTACTTTTTTTTAGTTTCTTAAAAATTAAAAATATTACAGTTACTTATCAAAGTAATGCCCAGTTACCTAGTTTCTTTTTGTCCTAAGTGGGCTGCTGTAGCGTCGATGTGCACACAGAGACTAGTTAAATCACATTTCAGAATTTTGTGGCAGCATGGGGAGGTCTCAGTACAGGGCTCATGCCACCACTGGCCACCCACCTGGACACACCCCTGACCTTCTGTATAGCCTTTCCTGTTCATTTTTTTATATTTCTTTGGATAAGAAAAGCTTTAGTGAATATTATTCAGACCCTTGACGACAGTTGGTGCTGAAATATAACAAATTGGGTACAGCTGTATTACATTAAATTTACATGAGAGGAACAAAAATTGATCATGAGAAGTCAATCAAACAGAAGTGAACTATCAAATACAAAAGACCGTGTGAAATTCAAAACATTAAATATCACATTCAATTCATTTCTGAGAGTTCCTTCTCATAAAGGTGCTGTGGTTATGCAAGGACAGCAATCAGCTCCACGTCTGGGTTTCACGTCAGATGACTTATTAAAGAGAGAATGACAGGAAGGGCATGGTTTGAACTAAGCTCAGCAGAATCAAACTGTATCAAAGTACTGCTCGGCACTGCACTAATAATAGAGAAAAACAAACAGAACTCCTGACAGGAATAGAAAGATCAAAACAATGCCTATTTAGTGCTCACACAGCCAGTGTGAATGGCTTTTGTGTGCTGCTTATTATTGCAATCTCAGTGTGGCACCGGTACAGAGCAAATCTCAGTAATTAACCTATGGTAATGACAAAAGCCAATTTATGGCTCTTAAAGATCAAATGTATCTGGGTTAATGTGAGGTCAATCTAATGCATGTGTGAGAATCGCAGCGCTGGAATTGGAGAAGCTGTTTAGGGAGAGGTGTGGTGGGATTACCCCCTGTGTGAATGGTGCTGTCAAAAACATCCATTCTAAATAGACAGTAATACACAGGCTGCTGTCAGGCTTAATTTGACACACAAAAGTACACATTGTGAACACATCCATACTCTAAATCACTGGTCTTTACAGAGTATGGTTCACTGAACAGAGGATGGCTTAAACAGGCCCTTTTTGGGTCATTATTAATAGCTTTCAGTCGCCTGACCAGCATGGAGGTCTTTCGGCCAAAAAGAGTGTCAGCTGTTGACCAACCAGTGGAGCTGCAGCACAGGCTTTTTCATTTTCATCCTCGCAAAAGAACACTTTCACATCTTATTAAAACCACAAAAAACTAAGATACTAATGTAAATAGTAAATTTTACGGTCTTTGGATCCTTTGGCAGCACAGATACAATTTTTTAAAGCACTAGAAATAGCAAAGTACTTGCTCATATATCACTTATCATTATTATATATAGATACCATAATAATGAAAAATCATCCCTCATATACCACTCCCATGATATAGATATGTGGCTGTTCATTTATGTGCTTTTTTCTATAATTCTTCTATTCTGAAGTGAGTTAACTAAAACTTCTCATCCTCAACATGTTGGTGAGTTTAGAGCTGACCTTTGCTTGTTGATGTCATCTGTAAATAGTATCAGAAACACTTTCAGCCAGTCCCATTAATTTCATCAAAGAAAACAATAGACCAATCAAGCTAACACAAAAATTTAAGTTAGAAGTAGGAAAATCTCAAAAGATGTGTGGAGTGCCTGATGGCATTAATCCACTATTTTCTCCTCTCTGTTTTATATTGTCTGAGAGGAGACACTACAGAAGTCTAATAATCCCATGATGACAGGAACTGCAGCTTCAGATACCTGGAAACTCTTAGCATTAAAGTTTAGTCTTTCAGCTTGACTGCCAATGAGTAAACAACAAGGACTGCATGGTGGTGCAGCAGGTAGTACTTGGACCTCAAAGCAAGATTGCTGTTCATTTGCCACCAGAAGTGCAGATATATTCAAGGGATTGCAAGTTTCATGAATTCAATGATGCCTTAACAGAAAAAGGAGTACGTTTTAGAGGTAATAGATGAAAGGCAAAGTCATAGAGCCTCATGGTCATCTTTTGCTTATGAACACAATATTTTGGGATTGCTTTTGAGACTTAATGTCAAACTTTTCTCATTTGGATTGTCTTGCTCTTGGATATGCAATTTGATTATGGATGGCGCAATTACAAGAAACAAGCTTCATGTTCACCCCAGCTTTTGAATTAAATTTCTCAAACATGCTTTGAAAGAATTCCTTAAAATGTCCACTGTGAAATAGTAATAAAAAATGGTAAGACTAACAGAGGAACAAGGGCTTAAGACTTTATGCCTCTTGAACATATCTCAAGACCTTTGGAGGGATTTCTGTCAAAATGCACAGATGTCCTCTCAGACTCAACAAAGAATAACTGTACTTTTTACATTGTTATTATTTAGAGTTAAATGGTCTATCTATAAACGTGAGATGTGTCTCCTCTGAAAATCTGCTGTATAAATTCAGCGTCTTACCTTTCCTAGAGTAACCCAAGTCCTCCTGTTCACCTGCCTGTGGGGGCCAGATGTTGGGCCACCTGGATGCAACGACAGACAAAACAGGCATTAGTTATTCAGCCAGACTCCAAACAGAACCCACTGACAGATCATGGCTCCTGGGGAGTTATGCTGCATTTAAATAGCACCTTTTGATATTAGATCAATACCACGGATTAACAGTCAAGTCACTCATGGGCAGATGCTGCAGGGAGACAGCATGCTTTGACTGTGATACATTATGTGCCAGAACTAAACAAAGAAGTTATTTCAATTCCAATGGTTTTGTTACTTTTTTCACAAAAGGTCAAGCGCTGTCAAAAATATCAGCATATTGACCTTTTTAAACATTCCAGAAACATTGGGATCATAGATTACGCTTTCTTCCCCTCTTTCTGGTTAACAAAGGGTTAAAACTCATTCACACCAAAGTCACAGGGGGCTGCAAACTCTCCGTGCTTGTCATTTGCAGGTCATTGTACAGTTCATTTGAAGTCTAACATGGCATGGGCTGTCCTGCTGATATGTGTGTATTGTTAGGATGACAGCAGGCTCTGGTACTGCTTGTCTTGAGTGGATCTGTTCACTTTCCACATACACTGTAGGCTCAAAGCTCACAATCTAACACCTATACAGGACTTATTCCTTTCCTACAATTCAACTGTGACATTCATATTTGTGTGACACAAATATGAGTATCACACACTCATATTTGAGTGTGTGATACTCAAACACTCATATTTTTTAACCTTTTTGTCTTCAGTTGTTCGTTCACATCTGGCTCTTGTGGTTACATTTTTGCCTAAAGTTTTCCTGAGATCATATGGCTGCTGGTTTATGTTTACTTCAAAAGAACACATATTGGTTTAATACATAGATTACCGAGCTAAGAGAATAAAGTTACTAATTATGTATGACTTTTCTATACTCAGAAAATCTCTCAAAAAGCCCATAAGCAAAAATAATTTGATCCCACTTAAAAGAAAAGCCTGTGTACCCAAAGCCTAGTATATGCTATTTATTTGTGCCTTAGATTAAAAAACATTTTAAAATTGTCAATGAACCATGACAAAGTAAAGACAAATGCGCAGTTGGACAAGAATTCAAGGCTCAAGCCACATTTTTAACCCTCCCATCACCCTCTGCTCAAAAAGAAGTTCATGGTATCGAAGGCCAGAATGGAAACCCTCACTCACAGCAGCACAGATAGACCACAGTTTGAGTGAGGAGTCCCCCAAGGTTTGGTTCTAAGCCCATTTTTATTTACTATGTACATTTAAGGCTCATGCCTCTTTCATTTCAATTCTGATTGCCCTGTTCTGTAACGACTCCAGTTAGATCTTTTTGCATATCATTAGCAAGTACCTGGCAGAGTTCAAGATCAGCTTTTTGAGATTTAAGTTGTTTTAACAGACATACAAAGTACGTGTACAAAATAAAAAGGTTTTTTATTAAAAAAAAAAAACTTGCTTGATTTTGACTGATAACATAGTGTTCCTTTAAAATTGATGATAAGAAGTCAACAGGAGGTCCTTCAGCCAGGGGTGTTTAAACTTTTTTAATCAAGGGCCACTGATAGAAAACTACAAGGATGGCCGGGCCACTCTAGTATACCTCACTTTTAGAGAATAAAGGGGTGTTTGGGGCTTAGTCTGGAGCATCAACTCCACCAACAGTTGGAAGTTGAAGGGTCTAAGTCCAGCTCCATCTGTCACATATCCATGTGTCCTTGGGCATTACACTTGACCCCAAGTATTTCCCACATTTGTGTCAGTTGTGTGTAAATGGGTATAAAAGCACTTGGATGTGTTATCCAATACTGATGGATAATGTACATAGAAATTTCAACTATAAATGTGCAAGTGAAAGGGTGTATGAGTGGGCTGGTAAGAGTTGTGCAAATGCACTTTGAGTAGCCATAAAGACAAGAAAAGTGTGATACAAGCACAAGTTATTTGTTTACCACTTAGGTATTAATTTGGGGGGGATTTTTGGGGGCTCTTGTTTGCCCTGTATACCATCGAATCCTGATCAGTCATGGTGAAAAATTAAACTCTGTGCAGTTGAACAGAAAGCACAGTAAATGAGCACAATGGCCCTTTGTCAAGCCCTGCCTGTTACAGGAAGAAATCCTCTATCAAGCCCCACCCTCCGTAGTTACTGTTACTAAGTTAGACCAAATACATTGTTGCTAGCTTCTTTCCCATCTGAAACTATCAGCAATAACTGTCTTTATGATTAAAATTTATTCATGCTTAATCAATTTGATCCTTCTTAAATGTGGCCTAAACAAAACTCCAGTTATAAATCTTTAAGAATCTATTAAAATGATTACATAAAAAAGTACTGCTTAATGACATTGGTCATGTCACTTAAGTAAACTGTTCACATCAACAAAGTGCTTTAGAATTACCACGTAACATTAATAGAGCACCAAATATTGTCAGTATTAAAATGTTTTTTCATAACTTTGAATGTAGATTCCTTTATTTGTGAATTTCAGTGTAAAAGTAAGAAAAATAAGGCAGCAATGTCACAGCGGTGCATCAAATCAAACTCAGCCAAAACAAGGGTTGACTGACTAGGGTGACCTGGATATGGCTGCTTTAAGTTTGGGACCTCTAAGTCTGATAGGTCGGTTGGTTAACCAATCAGTGAACCAACAAAGAGTCAATTTGTAATGGGTCACCTGATACCTGCATTAGCTTCTTGTTCTTATAGGACATACTTTACTTTAGTGTTTGAAATGTGCTGAGGACAGATTAAAGATGGACTGCATGCCACAGTTGGCCCTTAGACTATAATTTAAACACTCTTGCTATAAGCTTTCTAAAATGTTACTTTAAGGTCTAGTTTGTGATTTTTCATCGAGTCTAGAAAAATCATATCATGTAAAATGGCCACTGAGTGCTAACATAGGACCATAACAGAATAGGTACAACAAATAAGAAAAAAACAACATATCCATCCATTGATCCATTTGTCTATAAAGCCTATCCCTTCTGGGGCTGCAGGGTATTGGAGCCCATCTCAACTGACATTAGCTGGGAGACAGGGTGCTAATACTGGGCCTCATAGAGAGACAGACAACCATTCATGCCCACGCTCATACCTAAGGGCAATTTACAGTCACCAATAAACCAAACACGCATGTTTTTAGTCTTCAGTCTCATGTACTTAGCTGTATTATTATGGTGGTGCCTCAATAGCAGTTTGTTAAAAAAGTAGCATGGAATATATTGGAAGAGAGCACCAGCACCAACAGATAAAACAAATGGTCATTGGTTCTTTGACACTGATGAGTGTCTCTCCCTGCAGATTGACACAGTGTCCTTGAAGTAAGGCTTCATGACCAGGGGACAAAATACAAACCAGAAAGGCAAGAAATCTTTGACAAAGACATGAGAACACCTACGGTGTGAAGACACACACTTCCTGCAGAAATGCACAATGTGTGTGCGTCTTTGTACAACCCTGAAGTGAGTTGTCTGTTCTCTCTTTATCACATCAACTGCAAGAAAATAAAGGAGCTCCATCTGCTGCTTCTTAACATTCCACTTTTTCTTATATCCTCCTGACATATAAAGAATTAAATATTCATATGCTATTGTGTATCGATTGAAAAAATACCTGCCACAGTAATGGGCTGCTTGATATTTCTGAATAAAACAATGACAAACTCATTATCAAAGGGCATTTTTTAAACATTCATGACAGAGGAGTTGCTGTGGAGCAGAAGGCCTCACATGGGTAATAAAAACACGAAGATGAAGACAATACCCATTTGTAGTTGTTCGAAAGGAGAATGATGCATGATAAACAAAGTCTCTAGAGCTGGATTAACCTTACATGACCTGGCACAATGGATTTAACAATCCAATTGATTAATTTTTATGGGAGAAAAGGTTCAACTAACACTTACAAGCCAATACAGCAGGCCGCTCACTTTGAATGACAAAACAATACAAAGTAAGATAAATTAAGATAAATAAAGGTCGTAAGCTAAGTGAAGAAGTTCCTTTAGATTCAAAGGAGGTGAAACTACATTGTACACAGTTCTTGTAAAACATAACCTGACAGGTACCCATCAATATGGTGGTACCTTATGATAAAATTTGTATGTTTGAATGAAGGTTGACCAAAGATGTAAACATCTTTCTTCTTTATCTATCAGTAGCTGGGTTTCCATTACAGTTTTTCGCAAAATAAAAGCGATATTTCTAAAATTTCGACATAGTATGTTTGCGCTTTGAACGTGTTTCCATTGAAGGCTATTCTCGGCAGTAGCGTCGGAACTCTCGTCAAATATCATCCCGCGAGATTTCACTGCAGGAAGATGGATGCTAACCCTTTCTCCTTTATTTCCATTTCTATCTCCTTAAAACACTCTGCGTTCCTCTGTTGTTTGCTGATTATTATGGCACTTGTGTTTTTCTCGCGAATAATGGCAAGAAAAGTCTCAGTCTCCCCCTCTGTCCAAACTTCCCACGCCATGTTTACTCCCAGAGAAGGGATCATGTGACCAGGTAAGTCACATCCTGTGACGTATAATTGCGGAAAAAGTGTTTCTATAGCACTTTTGCGATATATTTGAATGTCGAAACGTCTGAAAAACCTCCTCTTGAGGGCGTAAAAACCTTTTTGCGATATTTGAGGGTTTTTTCGAAATTTAGGTGTTTCCATTACCAGTTTTTTGTTGTGATATTCAGGTTTTGTGCAATTCGAGGGGTAATAGAAACACACTTAGTGATGTGCAGACCAAGATGGCCCCTCAGTATGACTAATAGGTGCCCCTGCCTTTTTGTCTTTAAACTATTTTTTGTTTTAAAAAAAAAGGCCACATCAGGGTTCTCCTTCAAGAACAAGGCAGACTGAATGAAACTAATGAATACTGAGCAATAATATGTTTTTCAACACTCTTAGGGTTTAGTTTTCTTTAACAAGACTGAATTGGGGGGAGAGGACGAGGTCCATAGTCTTGCCCTTATTCTAAAAATGATATGGAATTCCTCCACATGAAGTTAATTCAAGTTTCAACTTTACAATCTATACTATTGCTGGCTAAGTATTCAAATGTTCTGCAAGTGCATCTTCCCTTACACTCGACAAATTTATGAATCACCAAACAAAAAAGGTGCATCTTTCCAGTAAGATGGTTTGGTATTTTCACATTCAAAGGACATGCCAACAGCACCACAGAGCAGAGATGAACATAAATGTGGTAAGCTGCTCTTTAAATATATACATTTTTTAATCAAAATATTTGGTTGCAACCTATTTGAAATGCTACAACCTGCACTGTACTGATTGTAAGTCTAATTATCACTGTCATACTTAACTCAACTTTATTTATCAAACACTTCAAATACATACAGAGTTTGAGCCAAAGCACTTCACAGCAGGACAAACCAAAATAGAACAAACAGGAATTTAAAACAATAAGGAGCACACCAAATAAACAGAAAATAACATGGCAGAGAAAGTCTGAGACAGACTAACAAGATGGTAACACAGTTGTGCTTTGACAGCACAAACACACTACACACAGACTTCTACAGTCATTTTTGGACAGAATCATGGCTGAGAACCATAACTACCACAGACAGCAGCTACAGCATACTCATAAACATATAGAGCACATATTCTGATACGAATGACAGGTAAGCAAAACAGGTTTAAATTTATATCAGATAAGAAATCCCCTTCAGAAAGGCAAGAGAATAAAAGTGAGTCTTTGGGTATTTTTAAAACAGTCCAGAGAGCAGGCAGATCTAAAATGTGATGGGAGGTTGTTCCACAGCAACTGAGAAGGCCTTGTCTCCAAAAGTTTTTCTGTGGGACATTGCACAGTAAGAAGTTGTTGATCTGATGATCTGGGTGCCTTGCTGCGTTGTACAGCCACATGACTTCAGAAACTAAGCTGGAAGCAGTTCTTTGAATAACTTTAAAAACAAGCAGAAGAATTGTGTACAGTTATTTAAACTGAACAGGAAGCCAGTGTAGTTTTACCTGAATAGGCATTATATGATCCCTTTTTATATGCCTGCAGAGCAGTCATGCTGCAGCAATTTGAACCAGTCAGGGCTCCAGACTAAGTTTTTGCCTTGGTTGCAACGATGCACCTAAAAAATTTTTTAGGGTGCACCAGCACAAAAATTTGTTTTTCACAGTGTCACCTTTAACGCCATAAGTCACCATTTTATCACTCTCCATAATATATATATATAATGTAAATGAGTAAAGAAATACTTGTCTTTACTGACTTTGTTTCATTTGTTTTTGTTGGTGCTTATTAATTATCTGACAGTCACTAAGACGAACTTGGCAGAGTTTCACTGCTTCTTCAGAGTTACTGCTCCCCGCTGAAACCTGGCACCACAGTCAGGCTCCATCTGGGCTCATTTGCATAGTAACAGCTGATTGGATGATTACTTAGGGCTGTGTGTGTGTGCGAACGTGCATGTGTGTTCACGTGTTTGGATGGGTCTACAGCCTACAGCCTGTGAAGATGCAACACAGAGACAGAGAAAAGAGAGGAAGCAGGTGCTGTGTCTTCTCCTTTTTCAGCGGATTTTTCCATTACGTCAGTTACTTTTGTCAAATTAAATTTTAAGGGTGGGTCTAACATTTTTTCTTGGTGCACCAGTGCACCTAAGGAAAAATGTTAGGTGCACTCTCACATATTTTGGGTGCATGTGCGCCCAAAATGGTTGCACTCTGGAGCCCTGCCAGTTGTAAACCCTGTATGGATGCCTTGATATCAGGATACAAGGAATTACATTGTTGAGCCTTGAGTATATCACTGCATGGATGACTTTGTCCAAATCTTTATGTGACAGAAATGGTCTGATTTTTTATACGATCTTGAGCTAAAGGAGGCTAGATTTGATGACAGAGATAATTTATTTTGTCAAACTTTAAGTTATTGTCAAATATTAATCAGAGGTTCTTTGCATGGTGTGTTATGTAATCTGATAAATGACTGAGAGGCTGGAAAAACAGTGTAAGTGGAGTGCTTGGGATGGAATACCATGATCTTAGTTTTATTATCATTCAACTGCAGGAAATTATTTGTCATCCATACCTTGATATTCTCCAGACATTTATGGAGGTCAGTGGGTCCAGAATGGTTACTGGGGTGAATGGGCAGGTACAGTTGGGTGTCATCTGCAAAGCAATGAAACTAAATATTGTAATAAATAAATATTTTTTCCTAAAAGAAGCATGCATTTGAAGAACAAGAGTGGACCAAGGACAGAGCCTTTGGGAACTCCACAGGAGAGATGAACTAGGGAGAATGAGGAGTTGGTGTGACTGAAAAGGATCTGTCGGCAATAGTCGATTTAAACTAGTCCAGGGCCACACCAGAGACTCCAGTCCAGTGCTGTAGATGATGTAGGAGGACAGAATGATTAAATGTGTCAAACGCAGCACTGAGATAGAGAAGGAGCCACTATAAGAGCATCATTGGTTACCCTTAACAGAGCAGTTTCGGTGCTGGCATTTGTCTGAAAGCCTTCCACAATGTTATTACTGTTAAGATACGTAGTCAACTGATTAAGAACTATTTTCTACAAAACTTTACTGAGAAAGGGAAGGAGTGACAGGGAGTCTGTGTTGGCATGAGGAAAAGTCCAGTTGTCAACACTTCAAAACAGCAACAGGTAACAATGTCCACTGCAACACTTGTAAACAACAGTTAGATTGTTGCATAGAGTGACATCACTCTGCGGTGAGGTCGGCAGGAAGTGTGATGTTTAATGCCCAAAATGCTGTTTGCCCTGTCAGCAGCTTCCCAAAATAAATATTTTCAATGTCCTAAGATGCTGCTGATGCGTGGACAGATGCAAAAAAACATAATTATAAAGAATTACCCACTTACGTGTGGACATAGCCTGAATATCTGCTAATGACATCATTTGAGGGATTTTTTTAGAAGCAAAATTTGAACACACACTTTCAAGATTGAGTAAACTGGAGAGAGAGAGAGAGACGATGTATTTTTTTCTACATTAAAAGGATTTGTAGACAGGCCATGGTCATATATTGCTTTGTAAAAATATGACAATGTGCTTTTGCTCAATATATGGCCTTTAAGGTTCTACTTAACTACTTGGGTGATGATTTCATCACCTTCTTTTGTGTTGCAAACTTAAAAAGATTGTTTTGTTATTTTTCACGATAATAAGGCTTTTAAGATACAGTCAAAGTAATCTGGTAAAAAGTTTTCATTCTTAAATTCAAAAGGCGGAGTGAGTGACACTGAAGCGTTTTTGTTCAGCTGACTCATGGTTGGGGAATGAGAACTGTTGTGTGGAAAGATTTCACCACCAAAACAGAAAAGAGAGTTCACTTCTGGCTGAACAAAGAGTGTCTTCAGTCCACTAAGAGAGAGAGTTCAGTCGAGTCAGACCAAAGCACAGTAGAGAGGAGATCTGCTGCTCGACAGGCACAGACTCTGGTGTGACTGTGAGAAGCCATGGAGACTCCTCTACCTTAAGGGGCGGTCTGAGGGGGGAGACACTGGCTGTCCACTGTAGGGGCCAGTAGGTCCTCTGAGGTGTCACCTCCACACAATGTGACAAAGCCCTCTGGTGTGACCCTCCTTCACACTCCCCCATCCCTTCTCTTCCACCTTCTTAGACAACTGAGTGAAGACCCTGGCCTGGGCAGTACCACAGGCAAGGACGGAGACCATGTGGACTCCGCCAGTCACGGCTTCTCGCTCCATCACTTCACACTTCTATCCCTCCCCCCTTTCACTTTTGTCTGTCCCCTTCTTTCCTCTCTTTCTCTCTGAGGCTTCAGGCTCTCTCTGCTCATTTTGTGTCTACAGGACTTTTACCAGGGTCTCGCCCAGACATACGCCACATGTCACCCTGCCGTCCATGGCCACACAGCCTGAAGCCAGTTATTAGTCTGAGGCTTGAGCTGGAGAGCCGCTGTGACACATGCCCAACGACCACTTCACTGTCCTATTCTCTCTGCCATAATGCAATGGCAGAATGACTTTTGAAGTTGATTTTGGCAGTTTTTCTATTCAGACTTAGTCTTTAGACTAAAATGCACAATCGCTTTTGTCGCATTTCAGTTGTTTTGCTATCAAAAGTTTTTGTTCAGTCTAAGTGATGGAAACTGAGAAACATTTTAGTTCAGTCAATTGAAATTAATTTTGTCCTTCTTATTAAATTGAGTCAGGACATTTAGCACAATAGTAACATGACTGCAGTTGTATTTCTGCCATTTTAATGTGCCATAAACTGAAGGGTTTTTAGAAACTAATAAATATAGTGTCTTTGATGAATGACTTTTTAAATTGATATCAATATTGTTATCATTATCTCTTTATAACCATGTCTATATCATTATCACTTTTCCACTAGTGTATGTATCTCTATCAGAATTTTCACTTATCTTATGTTGCTGGGAAAACAAATACATTTTTCCTCAAAACAATGACACCAGGGTTTTTTAGTGTCTGTTGGATCCCAGATCTTAAATATAAATCCTTTTCTAAAATTGTAACTCCTGGTCGGACTGCATTCAGCACAATACCTACGAAGGCTTAGAATGAGCCGACAAGAAGCATCACCAACTCTCAATAAGCAAAGGGGGAAAATAAAACACCATCTAGTTTCTCATCTCTCGTTTTACTGTCCAATGACAGCCTAGGCTGAAGACAATATGTCTTAAGGGTGTCTTTAGGTCTGCGTGTCTATATGAGCAGATCCTTGAAAACACAATACCAAAATAACTTTTCAAAGGACTTTTTCAAACAAATATCCACCTAAATTCAAGGATGAATTGATTTGATTTTAAAGTTATAGGTCATAGAATCTCTTGTTTAATCTTTGCTTGTGAACCCAATAACTCAGGAGAGCTTTTGAGAATTTTCATCAGACTTTGCATTAATGTCCACTTTGACTCATGGGGGGCACTAAGAGTGAGTAGAGAAACTTATCATCCTAAAATCAAGCAAAGCTCTCTTTCTTAAAACTAAACATCAACCATTACTTATTAAAGTGACTGTTTTCATCCTGCATTTAAAAAAAGAGCCATCATTTATTTTTATAGTATTTATGTTGTTGATGGGCAAAGAGAGTCTGAATCAGATGATGAGTTTATGACATAAAACAAGCGTTTACCCAAGATGTATACAATAGCCCAAAGGAGTCTGTCAGAGACACTAAATGAAAATAAAATAAAATGGATAAAATGCACATCGACAAAGATGCTCGCTGGCTCTATAACTAAATCAGGGGCCCAGCCATATCTGTTATCAGCCCTGGTCAAAGGTCAAGGTCAGATAACTCCAATTTTATCTTTTGCATCTGAACACAATATGACAAAAATGCTTTCAGATACTCCCCTCAAACTTTGTACGAATTTCCACCATGGCACAGGAATAGACCCGTCAGATTTTGGAGGTCATGGGATAAAATTCACAGTAGTTAATTTAATATCAGGTGAATGGATGATCGTTCCATCAGTCACATTAATTATGGACCAATCAGACTGTAGGCGGGTGCTGCTGCTGTGAAAGATAAAAATATAAGCCCCTTAGAAGAACAAACTCTCCAAAATATGTCAGAAGTGCAGTGAAAAGATCCTTTCAATTGGGAAGGGCTTTCAGTGTTTAATTCAATAGATCTGATAAAAATGCTGCTGCAGCTGTTAGCATCGATGGTAATTTATACAGACGCTTCCTGCTGTCATCATGCTAGTAGCTCCCACCTCTTCTTGCTTCATAGTGGTTGTGACACTTCAGGCCTCGCCCAATCATAGATTGGAGTTTGGCTACATATAACAGACATTGAATCAGGTGTATCCATCTGTTTGCTTGACCTTTCAGGCAATGTGGACTCAAGCAGTCTGAAAAATGTCCCCTGATGATGTCAGTAAGAGCTCCCTGAGCAAGGTATTGGATCTGCCCAGAAAACAGAACATACCACCACAGTTAGCACCAGAGCACTGCCCTGAAGAGCTAAAGCCACGCCCACTTCTTAAGCATGGGTATTAAAACTTTAACAGTTTGCTTTGAGCATGGCTGAAATACAGAGATTTAAAGGTATGCAAAAATCCTTTATCTGAATGGGTGTTTAGGCAAAAACTCTAAAAATATGTTTGAGGGACATCTACATACATACATACATACATATATATACATACACACACACACACACACAGACACATATATATATATATATATATATATATATATATAAATGTATATGTATATATATGTGTATATATATATATATGTATATGTATATATATGTGTATATATATATATATACACATATATATATATATATATATATGTATATGTATATGTATATGTATATATGTGTGTATATATATATATATATATATACATATATATATATATATGTATATATCCTTGACCTTTAAAATCCATACAAATTTTGCAATTTAACAAAAAAAGCACTCACCATGTCAGTCAAATGTGAGTCAAACGTAAAAACACACTCTTTGCTGTGTTGTCACAATATCTCTTCTGCCTCTTGCAAGAGATCAGATGGATATGCTGTGAGACTTTTCCCTTTTCCTTTAGCATATAGGAGGCAGAGCTAATATTGAGGAATGCAAAAGAAAAAAAAACCTCATGGACTAATCTTGTGCTGAGTACAGCCATGATAATGATGATGGATTAGAAATACAGCAGCGTATTGGGATTACAGTGCTATTAACTGGCCGGGGGAGGAGGATGAGGAGGCAGACCAGTATCAAGCTAATCAATCAAATAATCGGGACAAGCCCTTGTCTACTAGAAACAATTAGACCACTTCTCCAAAATCAATAGCCCTGCATTCTGTTTAGATACCCACTGGTCACTCATTCAATAAAGCCTCCATGGGTTTTGATAAGCCTGCCAGTCAGCAAGGGCCATTGGAGGCTCCAAGTGGGAACAAAATACATCAAACAGGCTCCAGGAAAGCCTCATAAAAATTGCAAATCGAAAACGATATAATTTAATGTGGCAAAGGTTATTTTTCCACTTATTCATTATCAAATGTCTCATGTGAAAGCATTCCTATAAAGGGGAAAAATCTATTTCGTCCTCAGCGTTTGGGGAAAACAGAGGGGACATGTATGATATCTAAAGCAAAACAAAATAACGATGGAATCAAAAGGGTTCATAAAGTTGCTCTGAGAAATAGTCCTGCGAGTGGAGGTGTCTCCTGTTTGCAGCACAGCTCCCATACATAATTAAAGCGAGAATTTGTATCTGTCTGCACTCTGTGGCCTCCTGATGAATTAATATCTGGTGGAAGTCCTACACAGCCATCAGATTAGCTCATTTATTTCTGTCAGCTGCTTGCTCTATCAGCTATTTGTAAATCAGAGAGGGTGTGTGGGTGGGTGGGTGGAGGGGTTGTTGAGATTGTTGGACGTGTATTTATTATCATAAATGGCGGTTATGAATTAGGTGTGATTCAACGTCCAGGCTATAGTGCCGCAAGTGTAAGTACACAGTGATGACTCATTTTTGTTTCCTCCAAGAAATGTTATGTTGACATTGTTGGGCTAGTTATACCCTCATGTAAGAGTTGTCCTCTGCATTCTGCAATGCTGTGCCTGAATATAGACAGCAAACACAGTCAGTCAAAAGCTCCATGATCCAGGGAACTCAGCAAAAAGTTTCAAACAAACATGTTAAGCGACAGCCATTGCTGTGTTTTCTGTAATGTCAAAGAAAATGATCTAAAAAAGCATTACATTGCTACTCCTCAATTATTGAATGTTCACAGAAAACAAAAAAGAATTAGCAAAGAGCAAAAACAGTTTAGTTTTGCAACTTTGTCAATCTGTGAAAATTCAACAACATGAAATGCAGAAAGTCAAATTTCCAGCGACCACTGTTTATTTAGGAGAATATTCAAAGAAAACTAAAAGAAGCGACAAGCGTGGCAGGTTTGTGAAACTTCTTATGCTTTTTTAATCACGTAAAAAGTATAGAAAAAAAGACAAGAGCTGCTTTAAAAAAGGAGACCTCTCCTACCCATTGCCTGGTAATGTAAGTTTTATGTAAGATAGTGTCTGAAAAAGTTGTCGAAATAATTGAAGCATAAATTTGAAGCATCATTTTCTTCTTGGTTATTCTTATGCAGCAACAATACAAAATTGCAAAATATGGGGTTGTGCCACAGCTACAATATTTCAAATGTAAAACATCACCTCTTCTAACTTTTTATTTGAGAATTTTCTCTGATTGGAGTGACCTGATCAAGTTGGCCCTCCGTTTGTATTGTGAGAACAGCAGTAGTGCATTTAAATAAAATCAACAAGGGTTGATTGTAGAGCAATTATTGGTTTGTTTTGGTATGTGGAAATTTGAACAAACTGACAAAAAGTGAAGAAAGGAAGTTAAAGCAAAAGATAATGCCTCATTTTTTACAGCCATGGTCTTCCTTTGATTTTTAAGGAATTACAAAACAAAGCAGCAATTATTGGCTGACTTATGAAAAATCTTTTGCTTTCTTTGTTGAAAAATGTCTTCACAAAGGACACTGACTGACCCTCATTTTCAGGCTGATGACAAATGTATCTACGTGGAAACTTTGCAACATGGGTCTGCTTCATGAGATATTGAATCCTGCAAACCCAGCTGCTTTACAGGGCTGGGAGATTTGTAGACAGGTAAGTAAACCTTTCCCATTGGTTTCTGTAAGAATTAAACAAAATTAGTGTTGCAAAAAAGCTAAGTTTGGGCACAGCCATGGCTCTCATATTTAAGTGAAAGATTATTCTAAAAAATCTTGAAGAGTGTGATGATGTCATTTTGTTTAGAAGGTAAAACTTTTCCCAATGAAAAAGCTAATAAACATTCAAAAATTGATTAAAAGAGTAAAGTTTTTGCACAGATTTTGCTTTCAGCATAATCTCCTAATATGCTCATATTTTAAATGTTTCATGTTATGGGTCATCTGTTATGATAATCCTTCTACACCTGCTGCTGCAGTTTAGCAGCTCCAGAATTCACTGAATGAAGTTCATGTTCATTCTCACGATGCTTCTGTTGTGTGTAGGCGCGACTGGGCGTCCCTCTACAGTCAGAAGATGACTTGACAGGATCCAGTAGCTCTGTGTCACCCTGACTGGAGGTGTGTGTATGTATGTGTCATGTGCAAGAGAGGGGTAGCGAGGGGTCTAGAGAGGGGAACAAACAAGAAGACTGCATTAACCTTTGGTCTGCTAGGGAGGGGAGGGCACAAGCGGGGCTGGGCTGGTTGAAGGGACACCCCATAATCAGGCACCTGTCAGCGCTGTTTCCAGGAGATTAATTCAGCTGGTTTCAATTCCAGCCGCAGCTCCCAAAGCCTCAACCGCCGGCTTACACATATTGTCCTGTTTAAAACACATGCACGTGGCGCTGACTCAATTTAACACAGGCATGGCTGAGGGGGAAGGCTGGGTCACAGGAGTAGCCTTCCCTCCCTTGCAAACACAAATAACATGCATCAACAAGAAAGCAGAAATCCCAGCTCAGGCCTGAAAATCCAATCAGAGCTGAGCTGCAGCCGCCAGGAGAGGAAATGATGTTTGATCAGACCGAAATTACACGCAGGAGATGCCTGCACATGTAAAGCTTCTTTGTGAAGTTCAGAAATGCAGAACATGAGACCCTTTTCTACTCTATGCCAAAGTTAGCATTGAACTGGTACAAAAGCCAATTGGGACATATATGCCTGGTGCAAAGTGTTTTAACATGCAGTGCAAGTGTTGATCATACTTTCCACTGGATGCCGTTGTTCTTTATAGGCAGCACACTCACACTGCCTAAACTGAAAAGCTGGTGTGTTCCTACATTGATGACGCACTAAAGACCCATTTCCACCAGAGGGTTCAGTTCAGTTCGTCTCGCTTTTTGTGGTGTTTTCATAGCCTAAAACCGGGACAGGACCCCTAAAAAGCGAACCATACAGTCCTACTTTTTGTGATCCTTCTGTTGGAAAGCTAAGCATACCAATCCGACCCAAGAAGGTGGAGCTAGAAACACTAAAATGAGCTAAAATGAAGCCTGTTGGTTGCTATTTTTTCATGTGAGCTTTAATTCCCCTTTAATTCAAAATAAAACTTAAATCCTCTTTACAATAATTTAAATTAACCTTGTAAACACCTAATTCTGAATGAAAATGACCATTCTGAATTAAACTTAATCCCAAAATAGGTGGCTGGTTAATTCTGGTTTTAAATCCAAAGTGAATAATTCCTCATTCATGTATACATTCATTCTGCTTTAAGCTATTTCTGGTTGCTCTAATAATGAAAAGCGTGAATGGACGTAAGCATTTAAATGCAGACTTTTTTGGAGTTGTAGCGTTCAAGTTGGAAGAGGTTTCCCCAACAGAGAAGCCAGAGACGCTGAACCTGAGTTTGTTTTCTTTCAGTTCCCAACCTCTAGACTTTAGGTGGAATTGAATAAAGGTAAATGTTTTCCATGTAAACCTCAAGTCAGAATTACTATTTCAATGTAAACGCAAAGAAGAATACCTTAATTATGAATTATTCATTCTGAAGACTTAAATCTGAAATAAAAAAACAACACGTAACTGTGGCCATTGTGTCTCAATTCTGTTTTGCCAGGATCAAGTGGTTGAGTTCGAGATGATGGATAAAGTTAGGTCATGAGAAAGAGAGAGTGAGCCAGTAAAATCACCTACATATTGCTGCTCTGAAGGGTTTTTTTCAGGGTTTTTTTTAAATTAATTTTTGAGTATCAGCTGGGTAATGAAAAATGATCATGAAACAAATGTTTACTGACAAGGTGATCCTCACAGGTGAACACTACTTTTATATTTTTGAAGTGCAAATTAAATCGAAGGATTTAAAATGCCAATGCTCTGTTTTTTTGGACCTAAACATGGCAGACAGACTTCAGCAGCACAAACACAGCACAGCTATTACCAAAGTTCTAAGTTTTCTTTCAAACTCTTACAGACCACTCTATGACTTGCGTCATAGAGTGGTCTGATTAAGCAAGTACTGTGAGGCTTGTATAGTTTTTAAGATGATAAAAAATCATGTCTAATATCCTAATCCAACTTTGTAGTTTGAGTTAGCAACTTGTTTGTAACTGTTCTTTGTAAGACATAGTGATGCTTAAAAAATCTGGGAACCAGAGTTCCTGAAATTCTGACTAATTTCTCTTTCAGGGCTCAGAAATGAACCACTCTCTACTTGGTTCAACCAAATGGTGGCCATGGTCCAAGTCCAGACCAAGGTCTACTTGAAAGAGAACAACAGCATAGCTTTTGATCATTTTTTTTGTGTTATCCATTCAAAAAGCTGGAGTGAAAGCTAACACAAATTCTGATGTGGACCACTGAAATGAACTCTGCTCAGCTTGAAAACATAGGGTCTTGGTTTGGTTCACAGCTAACAAGAGTTCATTTCACTGTAGGGATGAAATCCATCCAAACCAAACAAGGAACAAACAAGGAAAGCAAGCAAACCAAAAATCAGGGCATTGTGTCTTTAATTTAGCTAAATACAATGACAGTACATAAGCTAACAAAGTGTCAAACTATCAAGCAAAATTTGGCCATCATTAGCACTGCTAGCAGCACCATTTTCTGGTTCTCTTAACAGATTCCCTTCTGAATGGGTTACAGTAACATATAAGATAAGATAAGACTAGTACTAGTACAAGTACTTTGTAATTTGTTTCGCATCAATAGCTCATCCATCATCACAGTGTCACATTACTTAATAAACAGAGCATATCAATGAATACATCATAAAAGTTCATAAAATATCCAACTATTCACCAATTGATCTGTCCCACCTACTCACCACTGTTTGTTTAATAAGGAAATAGACTGAGGAACAAATGAGAGCTTGTATTTATTTTTCTCACAGTTTGGTACCCTAAAGCGTTTACCTAATGACAGAAGCTGATACTCTTCGTGGAAAACATGAGAAGGGTCTTTTGTGATCTTCTCAGCCAGTCTCAGGTTTTGCTTGGAGCAGCTGCTAAAAAAACAGGTCTCAACACTCGGCCCCACCGTTTTTGAGCAGATACTTAACCGCCTAAGAATCATTGCTTTGAGCTGGACAGTAAGGCCATAGAACCAGACTGGGCCTCCATACTGCAGGACACATTATATGATGAAGCAGAAGAAAGGATGTAAAATCTCCCCATCACTGTAATATAAACAAAACTGCAACATCACCTCAAACCGGACCAAGTCTACTGAACATCACATGTGAAAGTGGCTTTAGTGAGCAGAAAGCGTGAGTCCAGAAAGCCTACTGAAAACTGTAGCAGAAGGAAAAAGTGACTGTGTGAAAGAAACATGCTTCTGGAAGCATGCATATCTGGAACCAGATATTTGCACTCCATCCTTTGGCAGTTGCTTGGCCGTGGGAGGAAAATCTGGTTCCCAGAGAAAATCCAGAACATGTCCACTCCAGAAAGGCACAATCTGACTGGTGAGAAGATCAACCAACCCTCCTGCCACTGCACTACCTGCTGCACCACCACCAACTCAGAATGTGATGGACATCTTGTCCTTTACTGATTATGTCCTGGGCATGGAGTGGTGCAGGAATGGATCAAAAATGCAGAAGTGAGTTGAATTTAGCACTAACCAGTTCCCAACACTTAAAGTGTATGGGATTTCAGGAAAGTTTATCAGATAGATACCAGAAGTAAGGTTTGTGATGTACCTAACATAATAAAGTGCATCTGATATTGCACACTTTTGAATATTCAAGCACTGCTCTTTGCTTTATATGATGTTGCGAACAAGAACAAATATGGCTGGGGTACTCTAATACAACCACCTCTGATTGTTTTTTAATAATCTATTTTTACACAATTCCCACCACTATAATGACCTACTTGAGTACGTAAAAATTCTCAAACAAGAGGTTAGAAAGTGATGTTTTGCATTGGAAATATTGTTACTGCTTTGAAATTTAATTGGCATGTTTGTAGTTTCATGGTAGTTTAACAATAGCTTTCTATGCTCACTGGGTATTTCTAAGCTTATAAAATCATGAAAGTTGGATATGTTCATCACGTTTATCTAACTGAACAAAGCTTGTGAGTTTCAAAAAATGTTTTAAGTTTGCTAATAACCTTATTATCAACATTGATCTGAGAACACTGAATTAATCCCACAAGCTATTAGCCTAGTGAATCAGTGCAATGCAAACCTCCGAGTTGGCCAACAAAAAACAATCCTTTCACCACTCTACAGAACCTGTCTCATGTCAGTATTGAGTATCATGTTTCTGAATTTAGTTTTTCAGCACTGTGATTAAATGACTTGACAGAAAGCTTTATTTAATTAAACATTATTTTGACTAATGTGAAATTTAGCAAAGTTCAATGCTTCCTTATCTATTCAAGTTAAAGTGCTGATACTAAAAACAACAAGAAAACGCTGTTAATCACAGTATCATGATTAACTGGGATAAGTATTTTTGCACCCCTGTACATTTTAAACATTGGTGTTTTACATGTTTATGTGAGAGAGATTTCCTCAAACTGGACCCACTGAACTTTGGATTGATGACCCCTGTTGTATACCAGACATAGCTTGTTGCTTGTTGCTTGTTGAGACCACAAGCTGAAGATTCTCTTCTGGCTCTTGCTAATAAACTGATGAGACGGCCACACTAAGGAGCAGGTGATGGGATGGGGTGGGGGGGTGGGGGGGCAGTGACAGAGACGTAGGGGCCACCGTTAGTTACCTGTAATAGCCCGGCATGACGATGTGCACCCCAGCACAGGGCTGACAGATGTCGGGGGTTCTTCTGATCATCCATTTTCCGCAGTGTGTCTGTAAAAGGTCCCGTGGCATTGATAACACATTTGGCTCTGACATCAAATTCCTGCCCTATGAAAGAAAACAGCATCAATCACCAGGGGCTATTCATCTGTGGCTGGTGACAAGCCGGATTATTAATTTATCAGCGAACGCCCCCCTCTCGCCGTAATAGAGTGGCTCGAGTGTGTCCATGGGAGACTTCCCAGGATTGTAATTAATAGGAAACAGACATACCTAATTTCCCTCTTGCCTCTTTGTGTCACAGAGGAGCTCGGTGGCAGTGACTGAGGGAGCCTTTTGAAAATTGTGGAGGGGGGAAATGTTTGTTAATGTGATGTTTGATGTGGACCACCTACAGTATAAATGTAATGAGAACACATATCAAAACATATTGTGAGTATGGTGGCTCTTAAGGAAAAAATACAGTAGCTCACAAAAATACACAAGCACAAACTGTAAAACAAATTAAAAAATAGGAAACACAACAAAAAACACAAGAATATAAAAGCACAATAACAAATTTGAAAACACAACAATATGGAAAACCAACGAAACATTTAAAACACAACAACAAATCAAAAACATAACAAAAAGGAAAATTAAACAGGTTAAAAAAGCAGAAACTTAAAAAACTAATTACTAAAGCAAATAACTAACACATCATAAAATAAAACCCTCAACAAAAGATACAGCAAAAAGTAAAAAACAAAACAAAGACATAAATAAGACAACAAAAAAGTTAAAAAAAAACAACAAAAAAACAAGTCTGGTGACAATAAATTTCAGTCATTTTTAAATTTTATCCACTGTTGTGCTGTAAAATGTGTGTTCTAAACCTGAGTTTATTTTTTATACGTGTGTCCTCTTTTTCGTTATTTGTTTTGTAATGTTTTTGTTGTGCTCTTTAATCGTTTTCTCTCTTACATTGTTGTGTTTTATTATTGCTGTTGTGTGTTTGATTCATTCTTTAGTTGTTGTTTCATTTATTTGGAGTTTTTCCTCACATCTTTTCTTCTAATTAATGTATTTTTAATGTGTTGTGTGTTTTTATTTGATGTTATCTGAAAATTTCTGAAATCTGTTGCACTTCAGGGCCACCGTACAGAGGTGCAGAGACTGATGCGTTTAGACGACAGGATGAAGGACAGACTAGTCTTTTTACACTGACAACTGCAAAGAGAGAGGCTCAAAGAAAAGTGAAATGGTGAGAATGGAATTCATATTTTTGTAGGACAGAGGGAAAGAAGACAAAGGCAAAAAGAAGTGATGATAAAAGTGTTTCTATTATCCTTTCAGTCTAAGCCCTCCCTATGTGAGGGCCTCCTCTCATATTATTAAAGTGAGACATCTCCTCCAAGCTTCCATCTTTTAAAACATCAGGGGGTGGTCATGTGTAGAGATCCTAAAATCTTGGTTATTCATGAAATGTTTCAGAATACCATCTTTTACCCTTAACTGCTTTATTCTTCTAAAGCCGGCCCGATGCATGACATTTAAAAGGTAAGTAAGGCCATTTGGAGTGCGCTAATTCCGTCTTATGTTCCTCCCTACAAGATCTGAAGCAGCCCTCTATGCCATAAAACGCTTATAAAATATTAAAAGCCCCTGCATTAGATGTGCAATGACTATGTGCAAACTACCACTGAGTAAGAAGTGCTGGGAGGGCCCCTGTTGTGCGAGTGAGGAAGAGAGAGAGTGAGTGGGAATGGAGCGAGGCAGGAAGGAAGGAAGGGAGGAAGGAAGCGGCTTTTGTTGGATTTACCTGTGATCACATCCCCGCAGCGCGCACCGCAGACCCCTCTCCTTTCCCTCTGTCTGAGGGTCTGCCCTCTTCAGTAGGTGCACCACTTCAGTGTAATTGGCTATGGCAGCCCCATACCTGGCAGCAGTGAGGGCGATGGCGAGGTTCATTCGAGCATCGTTGTGTTGTCCTGCAGCGGGGGGACAGGACCAGAGCAGGGGGATGTGAGTCACCCCGAGCCTGTGACTGGTGGTATGGAAGTGTGTCGGAACCGATATGTCACATCTGTCCCTGTCACTTTGCATCAGTGCGATGGCTGCTCTGGCCACACAAGGAGCACACTTAAAGCCACAGCGGCCCTTTGCCCCCCCTAACCACCCCCTTCCTATCCCCTCTGTCTCCTGCACCAGGAAGAGGAACTGCTCCCTGGGAAAAGGCAGGAATGTAGGGAAATGCAGCACAGCCTACAATTTACGAAGAATGCAGAGGTAGCTGACAAACTGCTAGTTTAACAGGGATGTTTTTCATTTTGACAGCATGTCATTATGTTTCTGAAATATTTCAGAGAAAATTAACCCTATAAAGCCAATTGTATCATATTTGATACATACTTCTACAATACCTCTATCTACTCAATATGATCAACAAATTACAAATTGAATACAATCAGATAAATGATAAAAATGTCCTCAAATGGATTATCAGTTGCTAAAACACCAAATGTATCAAATGAGATACAAAAAAGTCTACATGTTGAATTTTATTAACATTTAGATTTTTATGGATTTTAGCAGAAAGTGAAACAAATATTTCAGCTCCAAAAAATTAAAATTTTCTGGCTATAATCTATGGTCTTGGGCCTTAAAGGGTTAAGTTATAACTATTGCACGTTTTTGCTCTTAAATGCATTGTTTCATTGAAAATCCAGATGACATGTCATTTGGCAGAGGTCTGCATTCTTTTTTTCAACAAACTTTGAAGACTGGACTCCATATGTTTTGCGTGTGCTCTGTGAAATAAAAATAATCACACTTACGCTCTCTCAAGCCAAATTACGGCCACATTTAAACTCATTCTAACTGATTTTTCATCATATGGTCATGCATTTTTACCAATTAAAAATCATCTGGCAAACAATTTGGCAGAGAAGTGCATTCTTTATTTTAATAACAAACTGAAAAATCCGAGCCACACATTTAACTCTATGTGACTTTTACTATGATATAAATACCCCTGCATAAAAAATAACATAATGTCCTATTATGTGTGTTCAATTAGCAGACTAGGCTTCAAATTTGCAGTTTTTACAAGGTTCCAGCAGATGGCCCCAATATATCATTCTAGTACCCCAAGAATGCCATTCTTTAAGTAACAAGATAAGCCATGCTAAGGATTTTTCTTTAACTTGAAGCAGGACTCAAACAAACATGTACCAGAAACAGTCTCACTCACAATTAATGACTTGAGCAAGACTTTGCTTTAAAAAAATCCTGTCTGGCATTTTCGTTTTGGGATACATTCCTATTCCCCTCTTTGAAAACCAGAGACAAAATGTCTGTGGACAAATAAAGAGCTACATGTCTAAAGACTAATATACTAGTCTAAAGACTAATAATTTCTCCTGGTTGGTCAATGCTTGGAGAACAATGGCCAAGGTGTAACTTTTCTAAAGGGACATGAAGGTTAAAAACAATCACAATAACTCCTCCCTCTCTTTTTATAAAATAAACAAGGGGCATTATGCATTTTAAATACAATTTAACTTGGTTTTACAATTTGTATTTCTGGCAACTCATTTTTTTTTAGTTGTAGTCTAAAGACAAAAACACTCATTAGTTTTACTCACAATTGTGCCATTTTCATCCACTGAAGTTTTGATCTAGTTTAGCAGACAAAAACTTATTTGAATAAACTTTAAGTTAATGAAAAATCCTTAAATTCTAGTCTTTATTTTTGGTAAAATATTTTACTCCTTAAAAGTTGCTTCATCAGCCAAACTGTGACACAGCACCTTTGTAATGCCAATTTACTAGGGCTGGGTTAAAAAAATCTATTTAATCGATTTCCCTTTAAATGGTTCATAATCGATCCATAAAATCCAAAGATCGATCTTTTAACGGAGGTAGTTTTTTCTTCATTGGACGGTCAGAGAAGAAGCCTGTGGTATCAACTCTGCTAGCCTCACGTTTAGTGCTGCTTTCCACTGAACACGATCTCTTGAGATGTTACTGCAAGCAGTCAAAAAAACATGGCGGAAGAGAGTAGCACTATGGGGGCACCACCGGGGAGTTTAAAAGTTGACGTTTGGACATATTTCAGATTTAACAAGCATGAAAGAAAAGACAAGTTGGACAAAAAACAAGTACTTTGCAGAATATTCATTACACATATAATTAATATGTGATTAATGTAACTGCTTTGGGTTCAGTTCTTAATGTAAAAACAGTTTTAATATAGTACTAGGTCAAAAAGTCATTTACAGCATTATTTTTACTGAGATAACCCAGACTGAACAAATTTCAAATCGTGAATTTGAGACCTCTTAATGTTGAATCGCATCGATCCAGAAAATCTGAATTGATATACCCAGCCCTATAATTTACTATTAAATACTTTAACTGATTTAAAAAGTAAATAAATAAATAAACAAATAATTACACAGGCATACCTTGGATAAGGAGTGGGTGTTTTTGTATTGTAGTATTGTATTTTCAGTGTGTAACGACCCACCCTTACATTTTTTCCTACTCTTGTATGATCAATAGAATAATAAAGAAAATTTGCCAGAGTTTTTATAATAAAATATGTTTGAATATATATTTGCTGGTATTTATCTCTTTCAAGTTGTGAAAAATAGTCAATAGCTTCAAAATTAACACTCCCAATGAGTGAAAATAATTACTCCTATTCCAGATAATCACATTTTCAATCTAGCCAATACAACAGTAAACACCTCTTGACAGCAGCTGATCTGCTCTTCAGACCGAACATCCCTGGGCAGAATCCATCTAATGAACAGAGAAATCTAATATCAAGATTTATGGATTAATCCCTCTTCAGCTCTAAAATACCAGAGATCTATATTCAGAGTCACAAGGTCACAAGTTTTGTAATTTAAATGAAAGGGGTCTAAAAGGTGACAAATGAACAAAGCCCACTTTCATTAGGGAGTGATTCTTATGTACATCTTTGAAGATTTATTGCCGGACAATCCCTTGGTCCAAAAGTAAAGAGAGAATAGAGATGATTAATCACTTTTAATGTTGGGTGTCTCGGGTGACTTTCTTTCTGTTTGTTATTGCCGGGGAAGTTCAAGTCCTCATTGTTGGCCGGGGAAAATGTTGCTACTTTGCAGGAATGAGCAGGGCTCCTTTGTGCCCTGATTTATTTTACATTTGAGCGACTTGAGGCTAGCTAGCTGGTGGGCTCTGCTTAATGCTACAGCATGCTGGAAGCCATTCCCCCCACCAAGGGAATTAAATAAATAAACTGAGAGCAAAAAGAAGAAGAAGAAAAAACAAGAAAACAACAGATTTAAAGGCCACATTTTAGAATGAATTACATACAAGAGTATACACCCTGCCATGATGTATTAGGAAGACCAGGGAACCCACTTCTTCATCTCTGTAGGCTGAATGTGACCATTATAGGATGTGGTTAGCAAACTTATGCCACCGGTGGTGTGTGTGTGTGTGTGTGCGCACAAACTCACACACATGAAGAAAGAATAGCCCAGGCTTTGGAGGGGCTCGGCACCAGTAGGCAGTGTCTGATCCTCCGTGATTGCTGAGCCTCCTGATGACCACTGACCCCGTGATTCACAACTCTCTGTTGTGAGCCTGTCACAGATTGGCACCGGGCAAAGAACAGGAGCATTAATACTACATTAAATGTCAGGAATTCAAGGATTAGTCAGATCCCAGTAGCAGGATTTATGAATGAAGAGCAGGAGCACGCGGCTATTACAGCCTGACACGCTGATGAAGATAACAATAATGATGATGATAATTATCATCAGCAATTAAAAGGCAAAATGGCCGAATGACAGAGCAGAGCTAAATGAGCATCAAAGCTCCCTGGAGGAACAGAGCCCTGCCCCTCCTCCTCCTCCTCCTCCTCTTCTCCCATCCCTCTCTTTACCTCCGCACCACCAGCAGCCACTCCAGCCTCCTGGAGGTACAAAACTCAGTGGAGTGAGAGGAAACTCTACAGCCAGACAAAATGCTGCAAAATGACAGAGACAATAATGACAATGAATTTCATGTCTCGCAGTCATAGAGCTGGGGACGCTTGGCTGGGCTGACTCGTCCAATTAAATTGTTACAGGTATCGTGGGAGGTGAAGATATTATCTTGGATGCTTTTGTCAATTACTCCTTTAGCACAAATTAAAAAAAAGAAGTTAAATGGTATCAAAGCATTTGGGATTTTGAAGCATTTTACAGGTGCTGTATCCCTCTAAATTTTCTCCCTGCACCCCTGAAACAATAGAACCAGGGTTTGTATCTCAAATATAGACTGAAATGACAGAAACTGTAATAACATCTTAATTTTATTTTTCAAACAAAGATGCACAATTTTCTTGACACAGTGTCAGATCATTACCAGCAAATATAAACTTTTTAAAAGAGCTGATTTTAAAGTCATACATATTGACCATATATGTCACATATTTGGCTGTAATTAAACATTATGAAAATACATTATTAAACATGGTTAAATCAAATGTTGTTTCTCAATCAAATGCACTGTCACAAGAGGAACACGTCAGTTTTTGTATTAGAGAGACCATGCTTTTTATTTCTTTACAGAAAAAAGTGAAAAGGTTGTCATTGGTGGATGATAAAAGCTTGACCATACTGATGAACTGGACATCAACAATATTCTTTTATCAAGTATCAATATTTTGAGAAATCATCATTCTATATTGTGATACTTTGTGGTTCCAAACTGTATCAATGGTTTTTACAGCAATATTCTGATATTCTATTATTCTATGATATAATGAAGTTTGGGACATTTGTTCTGTATTTTATGGTAGCTGCTAGTTGGTCAAGTCATTTGACTCTGCTCTTTTTCAATCGGATTAGAAACTATCCTATATCCAAACAATATTTTGGGTTTCTAATATCAAAAATTAAAAAGACAAAAATAAGATGAAAAAAGTAAAATCCATTGTTGCATGTTTCCTTGTGTATGATATCATGCTATATCATAGTATTTCATACTGCCACTCATGAATCTCAACATCTATCCTTTTTTAGATTCTTGACCAAAAAAAATCTAAAAATTTTAGGTAGAAAACATAAATTTTTCTGAATTTTTAAAAATAACCAAAATGTTGTGGAAAGCACAAGAACCACCTAAAAATGTGCCTCTTTTTTATGTTATTTTATTATTATTATTTTTTTTTTACAAAAAATCTTTCTAAGAGTATAAAATAAAGTTGTTGTTTTTTTTTGATGTGAAACACCTTCCTGATAAAACAAGCAACAACAGACAGGGCTTAAAATAAAGGAAAACTGAAATTACAATAAATAGCATTTCCTCTTGTATATGCTTAAAACTAGCAGCAGTAATCCTGGAAGTTGCATCATAGTATGTGTGGGTACAGGTATTTTTAACAGCCTCAATCATTTGTCATTACAGCCTGGTTCAACAAATGGTCTAAATTTTAAATATATATGACTACAAAGCACTCAGAGAGTGCAAACTTCTGTCAAGGTAGCTCAGATATTGCTGTTACATCTGTAAGCAATAGTTCCATGATGCAGTTAGCATAAAAATACAATTTCTTGACCCTGAAAATCCATACGCAGTACTCGGAATCATGTCGATATTGTTATTAGTTAGACCGTTATTGAGCAAAAACAATCGTTCACCAATGGCCGTTATCTGGACCACCACCAAAATCTAATCCTTTTAAGTTGGGCCATTACCAACATCTCCTGAAAATTTCAGCAAACTCCATCCAGCAGTTTCTGCATAATCTTGTTAACAAACAAGCAAACAGACAAACAAACATACGCCGGCAAAAACATAACCTCCTTGGTGGGAATAAGTCTCTCATTGCACAAGGGGGATTTTTCACCACATCGCCAATTTGATTAAGCACTATTTTGAGACACGACGTAGCCTATGTGTGCTTCGGCCAGTAGTGTAAGGATCAATCGAGTTTTACTTGAATTTTCCAAATACACAAATAATACTTCATCCTAAATGATGATTATCCATATGAATGAATGTTTAAGGACTATCCTGATAACCAAGCACAGTAATATTAACAAAGAAAGTTTTTACAGCTCAATCTACCTAACACAACAAGCACAGATTGTTTTACCATGAAGTGCTCCTATCATTGAAACTGTGGATTCTGTCTTTACAAACCAAACAATCAGTACAAGGTGGAAACTTATTTTGAGGATGAACTTTAATTCAGTTCCTGTTTTGTCGTTGGAGTTAAATAACGAAAATAATGAATCTGAATCATTATAAAACAATAAAGCTCTGAATGAGAGCTTCTCACAGAAAACAAATGTTGATATAGGGGACAATAGTATCCCCGGTATCAACAGCTACTGTGTGTTTTCCCTTTCTGTTTGTCAGTAGGTTGATCTGAAGTTAGGTTAAGATGGTGTTTACAGTTTGGCCACACTCATGGATCGCCTGCAACAACAGTCTAAAGCCTCTTTTAATAACCAAGTGGCTGAAGTCACGTTTTTGTCCAGTTCTTTCTAAAGTTTATGGTTTAGAGACAGATCTTAATTTTAATGCTTATCAGCTCAGACCATCCCAATTAAAATGCATTGCAGACAAAAGCACAAGTCTCAGATGGTTAAAATACATACACTCTTGTGTTAAGTTAATATCCATTTATTTGTTTGGATTGTAACAATCAGAATTCCCATTTCTCTCTTAATTGTATTAATGTTAAGAGTATTCCATCTGGACCTAAACGTGTCTACATGTTGAAACTATCTGACCATGATGGCTTGAAAAATCCTGAGGAGATGAACCCGAGCAGTCAAAGCCCGATCCCCATAAAGAAGGTCAGCGCTGAAAATGTCACTGCCATAATGTACCCAGTTACGTATGTGGAAAACGGGTGGAAAAGACAGCTTGAGGAAAAATTAAATACATGTGCACAGTTGAGTGTTTTAATTTCCCATTTGCCTGGTCTAATTTGATCTTATTATGCCTTTGAAGTTTTGTAAATACCCTCTCTTCATGCTCCTCTTTTATCAGAATCTGCCTGGTGTTTTTAAAGCAGAAAATAGAGCTGAACAAATAAAAATAGCTCATGTAAAGTACCCCCCTCTCCTACTTACTTCTGCTAAATGAATAAGGTTGACAGATCACTGCTCAGATAGTGGCCGTGTTCCCGCAGAAGTATGTTGCCTTTTTGCAGTACATGGGAATCCACATGTCCTCAAATGCTAAATGAAGTCTGACAGATAGCCTAGAGAAACAAAGTTGGGAGTTTGCAGCTACGAGGGAGACCTTAAGTGAACAGGACATGCTATGTACACCCTGGCTAACAATCAACATATGCTTTGTTTTTCTGATGCCAACACGAGGCACATATGGCCTGCAGAAAGACAGATCCTGGGACCGGTTGGAACGCAATGCCTGCTGGCTATTTGCTGTTTAAAAAAATGCTGTTTGTAATTTGTTTACGCTCCTGTAGGCAGCAATTACACGGCTGTGTGGGGGACAAGATATGAACTCACACTGCTCACAAAAACTGATCTTAACAAGTAAATACAGCTCATTTAATGTTAAAATATCTCATTACATATGCAAGGAGGTTGGATAAACCTTTGCAGGCTATTGCGCTGTACTTTGTCCCAGCATAAATCTCTATTATTTAATTTTACCCTTTTAAGGCCCTAATGGCAGGAAAACAGCATTGAGATATCCTGATCACAGGCTATTTGGCAAGAGAATTCAGACACAAATATTTATGCAAATCTTAATTCTAGATATTCCCTTAAATACAAAATCTTGCCAGGTGTTTTTTTTTTTATCTTACTTCTTGTGAAAACATTAAACAAGGCAGAAACAAGACAATTCAAAGTGCTACATAAGAGCACAATTACAAAGGGAAAAACACTTCTGAATAAAACTTTTATCAAAAGAATCCATGAAATCACAGCAGATAAAAATAAAAAGACACATATCTCTACAAAGGGTATAAATATTAGAAACTCAAAATTAGATAATATTAATGGTAAAAGTGCATTGTTTTAACAAAAACATGTGTTAAACCCTCATCTTTAAGTTGACTTAGTTGATTCCAACTGAGAAGCATTTTTTTTTCATTTAATCTTCCTTGCAAACCTTTTGCATTCACATTTGTTTTTTACATTTTTGATCTGATTAGGTTGAAGTAATAAAATCCTAATACATAACATGAACAAACTTGTAGTCATTTTTGATTTACTAACATTAGTGACTTATGCTGAGGTCAGTCAACACAGTTTTATTCCTTGGTTACGACTCTTAATGTAAAATTCGGTGACCGCAGAGCCATAAAATCCTGCCATGACCGCCTGACAAGCAAGACGGACTACATGATTCAAACTGACTGCACAGAAGGTGTAGTCCTTAGAATGGTGATTGTTAGCAAGAGGCCACATCAGACCCTCACAGGTTCCTATCTGGCCTCCAGAGCATTATAAAGCTTTGAAAATGTGAGGGAGAAAAAAATTTTGAAGTTAAGAGGGTATCTTTATGTTGTTAAATCCAAAAGTCAATCAATCTCTATTAAAATCAACTGTATAACTTTGAATGCAACCCTTTAAACAATTAAAAACTGAAAGAGTTTTATCATGAACAGCTTCATGTGTAATGTGACACCTGAAAGCCGTTGTTAGCTAGTATTTAACAAGAGGAACATGCAAATGGAGAGTCAGAATGTGATGGAAAACATGGCAAGCCAAAAAGAAAAACCCTAAATATCTTTACTGCCCAATATGGCTGGCAGCAGTATGGTATGATATTATGATAGTGGTGTGTTTATGGTGGCATTTAGAAAGGGGGCGGTCCCCAGTGGCTACAAGCTGGTTAGTAATTGGTTGGAACCTGGCAGTCACTAGGTTGGAAGGGGAAACTGAGACAGCTTTATCTGTGTTTTATGTAGACCAAAACATTGGGCCTCATGCAAGAACATTGTCATATTCTCATCCTAAATTTTTCTTACCTTTTTTTCTTACGTTGCGTTCGTACGAACATGCTCCGTCAGATTCAACAAACACTTCTATCTTAAGAAAAGTGTCTAAATGACCCATGGAAACATGATGAATGCCACCTGTGCGTACTTAAGCGCACATGCACGAGGATAGCATATTTGCATAAGTAACACCCCAAGAATGCCATATAAGGATACACACCACAAAACAGGAGTGTTCATTCATGAAGATGGCACCAAACACACGCTCTCTTACAAGTGCCTGGCATTCCAGGGCATCCAAAAGAAGAAGCTCAGCCATGACGCAGCTGGTTACTCTCTCATTTAATTTTTTATGTAGACCAGTCTAATAAAACTTCAATTAATAGATTTTAATCAGTGGCGATTGCTCTAGGACTGCAAGAGAAGCTCAGCTTCCCCTAAAATGTCCCCAAAAAAAGTGGTGATATGTACTGCTGTGTGTACATTTCATTGACTAAATATACACTAGCATACCTTCATCTTTTGTTCAGAATCAGCTACTTATCACAGGTAACTGACGCGACTTCCTTCTCATTCATCCCCGCAGCGTCTCAGCTCTTTAACACAGTCGGACGCTGAGTGTCTTCTGACCTCGATGGGGGAGTGGGTTGTTCCATGGTGGAAACTGGACGGTCATGGGATAAACGCTGGGCTTTGTCCCGCCCATCAGACGCTCAGCGTCTCTGGGGGTCTATGAGGCAGTGGGCTGGAGAGGAGCTTCTCCTGTTTAAAGCGGCTCAAGTCTTACACCCGCAACACAATGGGCCAAGGCCGTTTAAGCAGTCTAGCTCTGCTGGCCATTGAGAGAACACTGGTAAAATCCCTGAAAAAGACACCTAGTTGGTACGACAGGGTCACAGATCATTTTCTTGAAAAGGAACAGAGGGTAGAATTTACATTTAAATAAATAAACAAATTTATTATGTAGGCCGGAAAAAAATGAGCTTCCCCTCCTTGACTGACCAGCAGCCACCACTGATTTTAATGTATTCTCTGGTTTGAGATCCTCAGATTTTTTTGTCTTATGCTATTTTTAAAAATGCTTGGAATTAGTTAAATGTATAATCAGTATGTAAGGAACTAGATTTTAACAGAGCAGACTAATTTGTTGTGATTTTTAAGACAAGTCTGGACCACTTGTAATTTGTGTTCGTACTTGAAAGAAAATTCTAAATACGAAAAAAATGCTGAATGCAACAAATTCTCCTAAATCATTCGTATGCAACACTTACGAACGTATTTGTTCGTACGAACGGTTCTTGCATGAGGCCCAATGATATTATTTTTTTTACCAGTCCCTGTCATGCAAAACACTGGCCCTTGTACAAATGTAGTTGATGACCCCTGCCTTAAATGAAAGAGTGTCACTGAAGACAGCAAACAGGCACACTGTATTAAAAACACTATATGTTTCCAACTTTGTGATGAACAATATCTCAATGATTAATGCAGTCACACAACAGGACATTAAGGTTCCTCTACATATCCTAAAGAAGGGATGTTCTTTTAAGGGCTTTACCAAGCTTTTTTTTATTGAAGCTCTTATGAAGCTCCTATGTCATCAACTTTGGTCTATTTACATCTGGCACTGTCACACATCTGTGGGATCTCATTGGTCAATGTCTTTAATGTGTGGGAAGTAAAAATCAAACCTATTAGATTTTCTGTTGCAAGTTGTGAGGCATCCCAGGGCAGTCTTTTGTTCTTGGTTATGTGACACACTACACAAGATGAGATTATTTTCGTGGCCCATAAGTCCTAAAACGTCCCGAAGACTGTTGGGTCTGGCAGAATTGTGCAGAATTTTTAAAATCTGACCTCAGCGTTAGTTGTCATATAGCAAAGAATTCCCTTAGGTGATTGTGTTACTGTTAAAATACTTCAGTATGTCAGCCAATCATCTCTTACTTTCTTACATTAAAGAGTATGTTAGTGTAACAGTGTAGTGTAACAGAACTGTTAAAGTTGCAGTGCAGTGCTGGTCTTAAAACACCGATAAGAGACATAACAGGTTAAGGTAACAATAGCTTTTCATTCTTCACAAGTTTTTCTTTTTTATTTCACTTTGAGATTTTGTTTTTATTTTCAGTTTCATTTTTAAAAAGTTTTTAATGCTTTTTTGTTAGTCTGGTAGTTGAACATACTGGTAACTTGAATAGATACTTTCAGTCAAAATGCTTGTTACTGCAAATATCTAACTGGCTGGTCAAAAAGCAGCAACCTCAATGCATTTGGACACGCAGACATGGCCAAGACAACCTGCTGAAGTTTAAACCAAGCTCCTGAGTGGGGTAGAAGGGTGATAAGGGTTACTTTAAATGTGGAAAAGCTGGTGACGCGTGCACATATGTTTAAAGAATGTGTCCCTGGGTGAAAATGCCTTGTTAATGCAAGAAATCAGAAGAAAATGGTCAGAGTGGTTCAAGATGATAAATGTGCACCAGTCACTCAAATAATCATTTGTTCAAATCAAGATATGCAGAAGACAATTTCTAAATGCACAACACTTCGAAGCAGATGGGCTACAAATGCCAACAAAAGACCCCACTGGGTGCCACTCCTGTCAGATGATAACAGGAGCCTTAGAGGCTCTCATTGGTCTTATGAGTCTCTAGCTTTTGGTTGGAAGTGTGAGCATGAGGTATCTATCTTCTGAAGGCTACTCCTCAACAAAGCTGTTCATATCAAACTGGTTTTCTGTACGTACTCAAGTGGCATCATATTCACCAGATTTCAATCCAATAGAGCACTTATGGGATGTGATGGAATAAGACATTTCTATCATGGAAGTGCAAGCAAGAATTTTGCTGCAAATGCATGATGTTAACATGTTTCTACCGATCAAAATCCCTGAGGAACGTTACTAGTACCTAATTGAATAGTTACCAGAAAGACTGAAGGCACTTCTTGTGGAAAGTTTTTACAAAGATCAGTTTATTTGGAAGGGATTTTGTGACCCCCCCGAGGGAGTTCAGACCCAACTTTGAGACCCACTGGTCATTAGTTAAGGTAGA
Source organism: Scarus forsteni (assembly GCA_036419115.1). Lineage (NCBI taxonomy): Eukaryota > Metazoa > Chordata > Actinopteri > Labriformes > Labridae > Scarus > Scarus forsteni. The sequence goes on along the minus strand of JAZDUH010000098.1, from coordinate 55,589,783 downwards.
CCTTAAGCAGTATGCTGTTCATTTTTGTCCACTATTTAAGATTAGTTAGTTTTTATTCAACAAACCTTTATCCAAAACAAAATACTATTGATTTGAATGCTCGACAGCTTAGTCCTATCAACTTGTCTGATTGTGAATAACTAAACATATTTTTTTTCATTTTTCATTATAAATGACTTACTTTTAGGTACTCATATGTTTTTGTCATAGAAAGATAGTCCGTCATGAACGTTTTTTTAATCATATGTTCTTCAGCAAAATGAGCACAATAGCGTAGGTTTAATCATCTTATATTTCCCTAGAATTACGCTGAATTACTAAGTACTAAGTCTTTAATGCTGGGGTAAATGACAACAAAATGCTATTCAACTCTTCATTCAGCCTCTCTGTGTGCAACTTTCTGTTTTTTCTTTTAATTAATCCTCAGTCTGCAAACCTAAGGTCTTCTGTTCCTAAAAGTCAAGCCTCTAAACATGCACCACTCACACTTGTTGTTCACATAAGACAGAAAAAACAGCTTATGCATTAGAGAAAAAAACAGGTTTTGCAATCACTTGAAAACGGATAACAGGACAGATTTAGTGTTCTACAATTTGCAGGCAGATTGCTGCTTCAAGCGTCTCCAGCTGTGATAAGTACCATCATTTTTAACATTGCACAAAGTGATTTATACACTTTTACGGTGCTGTGTAATCTGTACAGAACACTATATACTCTGCAGAGCTTTCAGCATCATAATAAACATTTGGTACAGTGTGTCTTTTAAGTGCACGCAGGAGCGCTAGAAAAGGGTGTTACATTGGAGGAAGAAACTCAAACTCTGCAGGGTTGTTAAAATGTTCTGTGGATCACAGAGTTACACTCTTTTGTTCCTTCATACTGTCTGAGGCTTGGCTCTCTGTGACAGTATTTGTGGCATTAAAAAAGGACTGGGTTTTATGATAGGCTTGAACTCTAGTTTGACTGATGATAGCTGGGTCAGACACAGCTTTGTGCAAGTGAAGGAGGGGTTCCACGATAGTGACAGGCAGCATGATGAGTTAAGACTCTGCCACGGCCTGGCAATGAGAGAGAAATCAGAAAAAAATCTGCAATCCCCCCCTCCATCCCAGCAGTAATGAGCCACACCTGTACACTGCTTTAAATACCAGAGAGAAGCTTTAAATGTCAGGTGCAATTAAAGCTTATGATTCAAGGCTGCACAAATCAAATCAAGGCCCCGGAGTTCACCCGAGTCTGAGGAAGAGCAAAGGCGAGATGGAGGCGGAGATGCCACAGACCGCTCCTCTTCTGCCGCACACTTGAACGGGCCTCTGAGCCCAAAGGTGACTGTAAAGTTTACTACCACTCAGCTGAACTTCTCCATCTTTCCAACTTCAGGCCTTTATCAGAGAAAAGGTTTACTGCTGTTTCTGCCTTATGAGGTGAAAAATGAGCAGAGAGCAGGTGAAATGAGGTTTACTTGTTCACCTGAAGTGTTGTGGATATGGGTGCGGAGAGGTGTCATCATCATGAATCTATTTCAGGGCGAGTGTGAAACTGTACAAGGAGTGAATTTGAACTGAATCCTTTCAGAAGCAGGCCATTAGGTTGGACAGAGACGTAAACCTAATGAATACATGCATACAGAACTATACTTCACATTGGTGCTTAGGGCTGGGTATTCAGATTCAGATTTTCTGGATCGATTCGATTCGATATTACAAGGTCTCAAATCGATTCGATTCACAATTCAATTCGATTTTTTTCAGTCTGGGATATTTTAGTTAAAATAGCGCTGTAAATTTAAAAAGTGACCTTTTGACCTGGTACATCATAAAAATTGTTTTAACATGAAGAACTAAACCCAAAGCAGTTACACTAATTACATTTTAATGATATGCATTAATGCATATTCTACATATTACTTGGTTTTTGTCTAACTCGTATTTTCCTTTGTACTTGTTAAGTCTGAAATACTGTATATCCAAACATCAGCTTTTAAACTTGCCAGTGGTGCCCATTTAGTGCTTCCACCCACCATGTTTGTTTGCAGTAACATCTCATGAGATCTTGTTCAGTAGAAAGCAACGCTAAACTGCTTCTCTGCACATCCAAAGAAGAAAAAACTACTCAAGTTAAAAGATCGATCTTGGATTTTATGGATCGATTCTGAACCTGTTCAAGGAAAATCAATTTAAATAGATTTTTTTAACCCAGCCCTATTGGTGCTCCATGTGGACATAATATTATGTAGTAACACTGCTCCGTCAGCTCCACTGTTTAACACCTCTGATATTTGTTAATAAATATTATATAATATATATGTTATAACCTGACTGTCAAACTGGACCTTACTGATCTTTGCTTTTTGGACAAAAAGTGCTTTCATTTTATGTTCATGTTGTACATTTTTGTTACTGTTAATAGTGTAAGTTCTTTAGCCTTATTTACAGTCTCACTTCTACTTTACTTATTTTTACTTCATAAGGAAGTTGATAATGCTTGAAGACTCTTGTGTTTGTAACTTGCTTACATATTTTTTCTTTTTAATCTTTAATTATTATTATTTTTTTTTGATGCTCTTATCTATTTTAATGTCTTTATTTGATATGTCCTGCTGCTACACTGTGTATATGAGCAACTGAAACAACCAAATTTCCTCTTGGGGGATTAATAATTCTGATTCTAAGCTGAGCAGTCCCACACATGTTCAGAGTGTCAGTCAAAACAAAGGTTCATACAAAGGGCAGATGTTAGACTTTTCTCAAGTTTTATATGCTTTGAAGGATGCTTTGCATGTCTGCTTCATGTGATAGAGTTCTTCTATGCACTGACAGAAAATCATCAGGAATTCTCCCTTTCCCTGCTTAAGGTGCCTTCAGACTAAACACCACTTGAGCGTCCTCCACGATCACTCCCCATGCAAAGTCAATGTACAGCTGCAATGGGGCGGGGTTAACCCACTTCAGTGGGCAATGTGATTATGGTTGTGAAGACACATTCTGTGTGAACGCAGCCTGACGGGGCCAGGAGCTGCCTTAAACAGCTTGTTCCCCAGCTCTGAATAGACATATCAGTGTCTCCCATTGTTTTAACAGCAGTTTAAAGCCATTGGTTAGAGTAAGCAAGCCTAGTAAAGCCTGGACTGTAGAATGATTGCAGAGTTGTAGACAACATGGCAGAGAGTCTGATTGACAAACAGAGCGGTACAGGAATGAGTCCAAAATTGCAAGTGAGTTAGCATTTGCACTTCCTGCTTCTCGAGCCTGAAACAACATGGGATTTGGCATACTGGTTTTGGGTAAAAGCCTAAAATAAGATTTTGATGAACACAAACACATGAAAGTGTCATGTTGGATTTGAAGAAAAAATGCATTTGATCCTGCCTGCTTTCTAATCTTTAACTGTTGTGTGTTTAAAACTACTGCAAGCTACTTGCTAATGAGGACTACAAAAATGGCCAGGGCCCAACAACAGGCATTTCTGATAATCAGTTATTCATATTCTATTGCCACAGTCATGAGGACAAACTTGATAAGGTCATCATCCACTTATAAGGAAATTCTAAAACAAGATGCCACAACAAGATGTTATATCAGATATTTTGTTCGTCAAACCACCATGTTGTTGTTTAACAGTAGCTTTCTAATAGACTTTTACTCTCACCAATTAAGTTTAAGCTTCTAAAATCAGGAAATCTTAATTCTTTGTTAAGATTATTACAAAGAGCAAAACGTGTATGTTTATAATATTTTGCTCTCCACCAATCTTATTATCACTTCTGATTCTCAACACAGTAAAATATCCCATAGTTTTGAAATACATATGTAGAAAAGGGAATGCTAACTTCCATGTTGGCCTACAACAGGGGTGGGCAAATTTGATTACCAAGAGGGATAAATATAATTTATTCCCACAGTTGAGGGCAGCACTGTTACATATTGCTGTGCACTCTCAATGAGGAAAAATATAAATAGAAACTATAAATATTCAAAAAAGGATAATACAGGGGTGCTGGTTTGGCGGAGTGGTTAGCAACCAGGCACCCCATGTACTTGCTTCTGCCGGTCCAGCTTCGAATCCCAGCTGTGACCAGTTTGCAGAGTGTCTACCCCTGCTCTCTCACCACCTTTCACAAGCCTATCCACTGTATCTCTCCTATCAATAAAGGAACAAAATGCCCCAAAAATACATTAAAAAAAAAGGATAATACAAACATTAAAATATTTAACTCAAATACAACTAATCCCTGTGGCTGTAAGATGGCTGGTAATTGGCTGGAACTCTGCAGGCACTTGGTTAGAAGGAGAAATTTGAAGTAGTTGCATTTATAGGTCCACTCCTTTGCAGGTATTTGTCAGTACAAAATATTAGTGTTCACTAGTGTGACAACTGTTCATTAACCTTGTCAAAATCTGCAACACAAAATGTCACACACAGAATCATCTGTCAGTTAGACGTTACAGATCCTCATTGCATAATTTTTAGGCCACACATAGACTTTACATTGAGCAGTGTTTTGCTGAGAAGTGAGTCATCTTTGCTCTACCACATTTGTTGAATGAAGCCTCAACAAACAAGAGACTATAGTGAAAAAAATAACATAGCATTAGTAGTATGGAGATTTATTACCTAACTCTGAGCTAACTGGGCTTTACCCCTTACCCTAACCCTTCAGCAGAGAATATCAAACAGACACGGGAGCCTCACGTTAATATTGTGTGGACTGGGTGTTTATAATACTTACCATTCCTCCCACTGTTTCTTACAGCTTTTAATAGTCTTTTTCAGTGCTCTGTTCATGATAACAGCCTCAAAGGAAACACTTGGGTAACTACTTTCTGTCCTCGCTGAGTTACAATTTAACAGGACATTGTTACCAGTATTGAATTTTTATACACACAGATTTTTAACACTACCCCATGAACAACTGCATTAGAGGAAAATGAACTCTTTTTGAAGATTTGGACCCCTTTATTTGACCATTTACCAGCTGAGCTTAAAAAAAAAAATGTTCTTGATGAGGAAGCCTTTTCCCGATTAGAAAAAAAAACCTACCTGTACCGCAAATGTGAGTCACTCAACATGACAGGCTGGTGATCCTAAACTTTGAATGATTTATGTGGGCTCCAAGCAATTTTACAGAAGTCAATTGAATGATTAACTAAATTTTCATAGCCTGTTTACATTTTTTATATATACTTTTAATGCATACACTTGTTTTTCCTAATATTTTATTTATTTCCCACTTGCAAAGCCCCTGTAACTTGGTGAGAAGATACTTGCTATGTAGAACTTTTTATTGTACTTTATTCTGTGATTTTGATTCAAATTATTATGTATCCAGTCATTGATTAATGTACTGTCTGTTTTCCTAGGAAAGGGTTGAAAATAAGAGAAAAAAAAAAAGAAAAAAATCATTGCTGTCCCATTCAAACACATATACATTGGTATTTGATTAATTGGTGTTTACTGCCTTTCTTTACTAATGCCTTTTGTTTAGTTTTTAATTCAGGACATATGGTGAACTAACCCATATATTAAAATGATAAAATATGTATAATTACTTAAAGCTACAGAAGAGTTTTCCTTTACAAAGCTGTTTCAAAAGAAGATAATAAAATAAATAGCATGTGGGTGCATGAAATGCTAAAACCCCAGTGGATTTTTCATCTAATATCTACACTTCTGGTGCATGCCGAATCATGTTTAGGCATTTGTTTATTCTGACATATTAACTAGACTGAATGATATGCTCAAGCTGTGTTGAATTTGGGGGTGGGTCATGAAATACAGTCCAGGGTTTTGGACATACTGTATATCATTTTGGTACTAAGACTCTGAAACTCCCATGTTTTCCCATTAGGTGTTACTATACTTTGCCCTCTTGTTGCGTCTTCCACGTGTAGCTCAGCCCTACATTTTACTGTCAAACTGCTGACTCTGCAGTTGCATTGGCTGCAATCACACTAATTGGCCTCCTCTACCATTCACCTCCAGGACCTGTGTATGTTCGTACAGATAGAAAAATAAGGCAACTAAAGAAAACACAAGCTGAGAATAATGAGATTTCTCATACACTGTGAAACGAAACAGAAAATGGTGACATTTCAGTTTGAACCGGGGTGACTCGTCTTCAACAATTCCCACACAAAGGAGGGACACATTGGTTTCGTTCCACCTATTACTGAGGGATAATTTTATGAATTAATTCGCTGTATTGTAACAAAGAGGCTGTCTGGTTAGTTGTAAGATTTCTTTAAAATAACTTCAGAGAATTCCAGGCAGGCAGTCATTCAAGGCAAACATGTCACTGCTTCCCCTGAGTGAAAAATGAACACGGGAGGGTAAATAAAGCAATATGACCAGAGGGACCAGGAATTCTGCGGATAAGTGTCAGCTGCAGAGAAAAAATGAAGCATTTACCTGTTTGTAATCTGATTTCATGATGGCTTTGTGTAGATATCGGACTCCTCTGTGAATGAGCTGGCTGCTCGGGCTGCTGGAGCCTGATGAGAAATCGTCTCCCCCGCACAGGGCCAGTTTGGAGATCTGACGATAAGAGCCAAGAAAACACATCAACATTTAGATACTTATTGTCCCAAATCTTTAGCTTGGATCCAGACGCTGCTCACATATGCACAACTTCCCACTATAATATTCATGATGGGAACAATATAGTGAGGCCATACATATTCCATTGGTTAAAAACAACAATCATTTCCAGCAGTGTGACAGTGTGGATGTTGAAAAGGACCTGCAGTTTTTGAAAACAGAGTTACAGAAACCAAAGCAAACAAAGTGGATCCAAAAGTGTGTTTTTCTATGGTAAATTTCTATTGATAACTTAAGCCCTTTGATACACAAGTGATGGTACTTTCACTATTCTGTGAGTCAAAATGTACCCATAGTTTAGTCAATGTTTTTTGCACATTCTGCGATATTTTTTTTTACGAGAAATGTTCACTTACATAATAAACAGTTTTTGGTCCATACCACATAGTTATAACCTTGCACGGTGGCTGGACCTGCCTGATTTAATGTCTGTAATCAAACAGGTCCATCTTGCCAAGATCCAATCTACAATGATTTTGAGTGGCCCAAAGTGGCACGGCCCAATCCGCATCATTTAAAGCAGGAAGAGGTTGGCGCTAGAGGTTGGCAACAGCAGGAAATGACTGCTCGTTCAGAGATTCGCACAGATACTTCAGTAGCAGCTTATCATTTCTGGGCTGTATTTCTTTTTAAAACAAACAACAACAACACTGAAAGCATTTGATAGAAATGTTATTGTCGCTCCACTTCTGACGTGTTTTAACCAAAGTTTGTTCTACATAATGGCTTACGTTTATTTTACATCGCAGGGGTAGAGCCCATTCACTACATTATCTGATTGGCCCATAATGAAACTGACTGACAGAACAATCATCGAATCCCCTGCTGAATATGCATTTGAAAGGTTCTGCCCACTTTCAGACTCTTTCTTTGTGAAATATATTGAGCAGTTAATCTGGTTTGACAGGTTAAAATAGTTTAATGTTTCATCTATTTTCAGATTTTTAGTTCTCTACTGTTGAAAGCTACTCAGAAAGGACAACTGTCAGTTAAAGAAATCAATAACTTTTACATATTTGAGAGTTTTTTAATTAAATGTTCCCCCTTATTCTGAGAATCTGTGCAGCCATGAATTGTTATCTAATATAACTCCTGAATCAGTACTTAAGTTGCATCATTTTCCAAATACTGCTACAAATTCTGTTACTTTGAAAGTAACCCTTCAAATATTTGGGAGCATTTTGCAGTATACAGAACAAGTAGGTACTTCTCATTAGTTCACAGTGCTATCAAAATTGCGACCTGTTAGGTTGGATTTATGTTTCTGAAATTAGGAAAAACAAAAACACAAAAAGAGCATTATTTTTTAAATAATAATGTTGATCTTTTAATGAATAATACAGTTTGTTAGATTTCATTAGACATCAGTGGACATTAATTAGCATGTGCAGACTAATAAGACACTGTGGCAAAAAGGCAGATTTGTATAAATGTGCATATAGTGCACCTTGAGATTTCAAAAGGATTTTGGATGCGTCTTTGGCAATCAAAACTTTAAGATCACTAATATGGATTACATGAATCATTGTGAATTCATGCATCTATCAAAGCATCAGAAAGAATCAGCTTGTGATAAACAATTTCTAGAAATATAAAGAAAAAACATTTAACACACAGTTATATAAGAATTATTCTTGTGAATATCTGATATATGAAATGACAGTGTTAATTTATTTTTTAAAGACACTTCAAGAGTGAAACGTCTTCAGGTCTTTTTGACACACTTGTGCATCTTTGCAAAATTTGTGACCATTTTTAACACTCAATCGCTCTTCAGTTTGTCTGTTTGAAGCTACTATGTTGTCCCAGATGGTCCCTAAATCCTTCTTTGAAAGGAAGAAAGGAAGAATAACTGAGGATTAGAAGGCAGGGTTTGAACCCCCTTATTTCACCATTAGAAAACATGGGTAAATAAAAGGAGTGAAATATATTAAAGAAGCCTCCAATCAGCAGCATAGATAATTGATTTAGTTTGTAATAGTAACCACAAGAGAGGGCGCCTCCTCATTGATAGAAAACAAAGCAGTCTCATTTATTTTTCAAGTGATTAGACTTGTAAAAGAGGAAAAAATCCCCCCACTTTTTAAACATGCTGCAGCTTCAGACTTCACAGCCGTTTGAAGCTCTTTAGAGATGAAGCCCCTCGGAGACATATTGGAAACAACTCCATCATAATGACGGAGAGGTTATGCAACATCAGGATGGAGAATACCCATTTGTGGTTGCAGGGGCTGAAGAAGAGCCTGCCATGAAAAATCATCTCAGAAAGCTGCTCCAAAAAAAAGTGGAAAAAAAAGAAATTCACCGCTGTTGTTACTGAAGTTATGTTGATGTAATCCAAGAGCAGGAGATCAGATTTTATTGTGTTGTAATTTTGGACAAAGGTAAATGAATCAGTTTTAGATCCTTCACTGAAATATAAATAATATAATGTAAAATTTAGGTATCTGACAAAATCAGAACACAAAAATTTATATTTCAACTTATGATCACAAAATAAAGAGGCATTTGGTTTTTCATCTATTCCTTCAACTCTTTTTCTGCTTTTTGGTTTAAGGTTATATTATTGTAACTCTTTGATTTAAACAGAATGTTGTATAATTTCCCACTGTGCCCATAATCAACCACCAAATAGTAAATTGTTTTGATCAATTTCTTAATGGAAATGCTATTTTTCTCTTTACATGAAGTCAAACTTTGAAAAGTTTACTCGATTTCTGGCTATTACTATATTTTGTTGGGACCCCTAATATTATTTTTAATTCAGTTCTTTTAAATTCTTACAGTAAGATGCATTTTGGACAGTTTTTTCCACTTTAAATGAAGTAGGTTGTGTTTTTTCTGTCACTGAAGAGAGAGAGCTTATTTACATTTAGAGAGACACCCAACAAAAGGTGTCCTCAAAAAGCTGTTCAGATATACTTTCTTTCTCTCTTCTTTCTTTCGACAAAAGCACGGCACACAGGATTTATTTGGACCACAGTAGACTTTGTTAAAGGCTGTAAAGGGAAATGATAAGTTGCCATTCATTAATCACATCACAGCTGAAGTATGGTCTGAAGTGTTACAAAATAAAATACCAAAATATTTGTCTTTCAAGAGGTTGGAGATCGTTTAACGTTTTTGCATATATTTGCATAATAATTTTTTATTTGAGTCATGTTTGATGGCCCATGTTTAATGATAAAGCAGCCCATGAGCGCCTGCAACTTGTAGGTATAATTTTAGCATTACATGCATGTATGTATGTATGTATTGATGTATTGATGTATGGATGGATGAATTAATGGATGGATAGCTGGATGGATGGATGGATAGATAGATAGCTAGATAGCTAGACAGACAGATGGATAGATCTATCGTCCGGGTTCTCTCGATCAGCCACGCCTGAAACCGTGGCCCATCTACAGCCTCCCCTCATTAAGTTGCCGGCTCCACCTTTCAGAAAATGGGTGCTTTAACAATCCACTTGAAAAATTTGCCCCAGTGGTGTCATGAGGGGAATTTTAATCTTTTATTCAGATGGGGGACACTCAGTGAGATGTTTGTTCAGCCCACAGAGCCAAAGCCACACCCACTTTTTGAGATGGGCGGGGTCATACTAAGCTTATGATTAATTCCAATAAAACAGTCTGTTTTAAACAGGACTAAAACATGGGGTTTATAAACCTTCAAAAATTCAATTTATATGAGGATTTTTTGGCAGAAATGTTTTAGACATACTCCGGGGGCATCTGTGGCCAGTGCAAACCTATAAAAATATGTAAATAAGACCTTTAAAAGTGCACCTCATTTTGTTTTAGCTGTACATTTATGACATTTGTCTGTTCTTAAAGCTGGTGTCTACGATTTGAAACCGCAGCCTGCCCCTCCTTCCCTCACCTCTCCCCTCCGTGTTCCAAGATCCCGCCCCCAGCTCGTGTCGCCTCATATAAGCCCCCTCCGGCAGAGCTACGAGCGACTAGCACAATATATCAGCAGCAAACTCAATCAAAAACAGCTCAGCTCAACTGAAAGTATCAAACACGACAGACATCTCCCTTATAACACACAGCAGTAGCCATTTCAACTGGACGGCGGCAATGCGGGTTTGGCGCCTGCCAGGCGGAGCCGAGTGTGGGGGAGGATTAATCTTTCTCAGCCTGTCCTCCCCAGCTCAGCTTACAGTGCTAACGATTAGCGGCTAACAGGCTAACCCGCTCCCCTACAAGTTATTAGCCCGTACAGGCACAAACTAACCAGAGTTATTCAGCAGACATCTCCCACTGTAGTAAACAAAGCCATTACCTGATCAACCAGGGCGAAAGCGGCCGATGCTGAAGGTCTGGACGGCCGGCTGAGGCTATTCGTTAAGCCGTTAGCCCGCTAACAGGCCTCAACCGCGGGCAGAGCTCCGTTGGGCCCCGCGAGAGGAGGCGGATTCCCGGGTTCGGCGCTAGGCTTTTCCGGCTCCATGATAGTTCAGTAGCTAACGCTGCTAGCTGCTCACCGGAGGTAGAGGGGAGGAGGCGGGACCATGGGCAAGATGCTGCGTACTGCGTAGTGAGGGAGACGAGGATTGGATGGACTCATGGACTAACTCACGGACCAATTAATAGTTGCAGGTTCTTAGGCTTGATTGGTCAGCTAGTATGCAGCTTTTCAGCAGATATACTGAATGGATTTTTTTCATTCTTTTTGGTCTTTATACTGTGTAGATAGGACCATAGGACCATAACAGCCTTATAAACGGTGTTATTAATATGTACAAAGCTTCCAAATCGTAGACCATAGCTTTAACTGACTGTTCACTCCTAATCATTGCATTTTGCGATCCCACAAGTTAAACATGTTTTTCTAATTCCACTTCTACATTATTCAAATTTTTATTTATTTACAAAATAATTACAAAAAAATTTAAATGAAATCAAAAAATCTCTTGAATCATACCAAGGAACTTTTAGTGACCAGACTTGATATACTTGAACCAATAAGGTCAAACAGTAACCAATCCCACCAGTTAGTGCAGGGTTAAGTGGTCCCACCTTCACCATTAACCCTTAGAACTCCAGTAAGCCCTTCATATGCTCACCGCCAACACTCCTCTGTAGTTGTTACCTGTTTCGTCTCCTCCACGTGTGATAAACAAGCTCATACCATGTAAAAAAAAAAAAAAACAGCCATCCATTTCATTGTCATGTGACTCCAGGGGACAGTACACATTAATAAATGTGTGTCATTATTATGCATATGTCTTTATATTCCTCATGATGGATTTAGGAGTAAAGGAGTCATGTATTTTGTGTGACAAAACCGTCAGACACCATCAAGCAATAAAAAACAATACATCACGTGCTTATTTATATTCCATTCCAAATAACATTTCAGAACAGTGTCTCTGTAAATTAATCACAAAATCTGCATGTGGCACACAAGCGGGCTGCAGTGACACCAAGTAACAAGCCAACCTGACTAATTGCATGGCAGGTACTTGGTAAAGAAGATGATGGCGCAGGATTATCTAAATGAAGCAAAAGAGAAAAAGATAAATGACAGACATTCTCTTGTTCACTGCGATTGTTTTTTCACATTCACATCACAGAGGACCCACACAACCTGCCATAGAACAGAGGAAGTGGTGCGCAGGACAGACAAATAATATAATTTTTGTTTTTCTGAAGAGCTCTGTGTCACAATGCTGTGTATCATTTGTTGTATTGAAAAATAAAAACTTCAACTATTTAATATTTTGCTTTCATATGAAACAACTCTTGTGTGCCATGCTTGACTTCATACATACGTACAATTATTCCATGAATTGAGGTGTTTTTGAGGCATTTAGTTCTTGAAGATATTCATGATTTCTCCATCAACATGTCTGCAGTTAGTGTGCTGGTTGGGCAGAGTGAGTTCCAACCATGCACTTACCAAATATCACGGCTCTTGTCTTAGGCAGGCTGCCGTGGCTTGAATCTGAAATGAGACCTGTTTGCCATGTGTCTTTCCAACTCTCTTAACTCCCTCTTTCAACATAGCCACTGTCTCTCCACTATCCCTGAAGGCTAAAAAAAGCTTAGAAAATATAAAAAAAACAACCAAACAGTCAAAAATAAATACATCTGCAGTTAAAGGTACAACACAAAACTGATCAGTCTGCCATATCCAAGTAATGTAGTCATTCCATTTAAGCTTTACATCATCCTCACTTTATCATGTTTGTGAACCCTCAAGTAAAGTGATACCCTACTCTGTCCTTTACATTAGGATCCCTTGCAAATACCCTTAATTTTTCATGACTCAGGATGACTGTAACACCATATGAATGTGGCACCAGGCCACGGATCACTTGGTTACAGACTGTAAAGAAATAAAACTGATAACACTTTTTAAAATAGCAAAGACTTGAAGGTGTTTTATTTTGAAGGTATGACCGGGTCATTGTGTGTCTGTGAAGCATAACACACAGGCTCTCTGTCTCTGCTGAAATCACAGAAGTAAAATCAGAGATAAACTTAGTCTTGCATACTTGTTCACTCCTGTCTTGTAGTTTCTTAGTTCTTATATTTGACGATGAATGTAGCTGGGGGACTTTTGAGGCACATGAGAGCACTCAACTTCTGTGGGGGCAGACGACTCAAAGATCAGAACGAAATGAAATGCTTATCAAAAATCAGACAAAACAACAGATTATCTCAGACTGATGACGAATGGTTGAAGCATGCACGTTGAACACCATATGAACACCATTTTCAGAGCAATTTCTTCTGCACTTGTAGGATGCTTCAGTTCAATAAGCTACCGTGTCAAATGGTGACTCAGCCAAATGTATTTCTAAATGTCATTGTAAGAAGCTGATAAAAACTAATTAAGCTCACATAAATGTGTAGTTGTTTATGTTTAGAAACATTTCCAAGGCTTCTGCATAATGGTGCGCTATATAACACACAACATGTGTGTTTGTTTGTATCCACTCAGTGCTCCCCCTGTGGCTGTTTCACTGCTTTTTACTACTATTGTGATTAAAACTGGATCAAGGTACAAAAAAGTTAGGGACCAATTGATGTGGTAAAAAGTCAGGTTCAAACTTAACATAATTAATGCCTATGACTAAGTTTTGATATTAAGCTTTAAGAATCATACCTGATTTTTTTATTTATCATTTTATATAAGGCAGGCTTCCTGTAGTGTTGGCATCAGCTCCCATTACAGCTTTGTAAAAAGACAGTCCTTCTACAAGAAAAGCTAAAATGACAATGAGCCAGAAAATAAGAAAAACAACAACAGAATGTAAAGTGAAAATTAATCATGTTGAATAAAAAATATACTCTGTTGATTTTTTTGCAAGTGGAAACAGATTTTTTTTTTAATAAATTACAAAAATGACCAATCCTGTGCAAATGGGATGACCAAGCCGCCATGACAGACATGTCATATTTATCAAACCAAAAAAAAAAAAGGAAGAAAGAAAGAAAAGAAATTAATAACTAGATTGCTGCAAGACCAAGGCCAATCAATTATTTTTTCTTGTTTACTTTAGATTTGGCTGCTGTTTACGCTGTTTCCCAAACTTCCCTAACCTGACACGCCAGATAGACATGTTCCTCCCCTGGAAAAAACATTTCACTAGTCCATCTGGAAAAGAGCCTACAGAAAATGTTTTCAGGGGGCACAACCTTTAATAAAATGCAGCAGGTGATTGGTCTTCCAGTCACACTCATCACAGACCAATCCATATCAAGCCACAGTATGACATAGCAGCTACACCCTGTTGTTAGCCGTTAGCTTAAACTAAGGTTCAGTCCTAAGACTATCGTTTTTCATAAACATATAACTACACAGATGTATCATTTACCACTTATAGGTGACAGGAACCTTGTCAATGACAATCCACACCAAGTTCTCCTGGTAATTCTGAGGAGAGCAGATTTCACCAGGTGTCAATGAGTAACCATGACTACCTTGGACTAACTGGCATCTTTCCTTGGTGGATGTCCAATGGTTTTCGAACATACACCCAAATAACTGAAGATATTCGGGGCAGTCACACAGGGTTGAGCTGTTGAGAAGCACTGCTGCACTTGGCTGTGTAACTTGGATAAAAGCCGATGGTTGAGCCTGCAAATTTGATGTGGAGGAAAAGTGAGTAATCTGCTTTGCACATAACCGACACACAGTCCAGTCTTTGATTTTAAAGTTGCCATCAATGGTGCAGAACCCAAAATACTACCACGCAGCTCTCTTCAGATGTTTCGGTGTTGCTGATGTTCAGTTGGAGAGACACCTCTTTGTGTACTAAGGTCCAGAGAGCAGTTCACGTGCCTGACAGTCAAGCTATGCTGAGAGCGCCCTCTGTTGGCTGAGATGTTCCACAGCTCCAGGTGCCCTGATATGCTGCCAAACTCAACATTCTACAATCAAATATTTATTTACAGATATTTATCCCAATGTTCGAACAGTTATTCAAATATCAAACATAGGGTGACAGCTCCAGTTGGGAAAAGAGCAAAGATATGATTTTCTGTATGAAAAGCTGTACGTTACCTCTTTTAAAGAAGATATTGAGTCCATAAAACCTCAAATATTGCCACACTTCAGAAGCCACCACATCTTCAGTTTCCGCCTCTATGCCATCCAGCTATTGGCGGTGAAGCTGAAGGAAATTGGAGCTTGGCAAAATGGATCAGCCTGATTTCAGACAATGAATCAGGCAGGTTCATCTCACTGTAAGGTTTAAACTTACCCTGTAATGCTGTACTTTATCTCATAACCCCTGTAAACCCTTCACTCCATAAACTGTATTCACTAAACTACAGACCCCTGCTTCCATTTTGGGGTTGAAATTCTGATAATGAGGGAGAAGAGCTCTTAAAATTGAACTTCCTTGTTTGTGCTACGACTTGTCCCTGAAAGCTTTGTGATTATCCCACCTTGCAAGGACAAGCACCATTGCATATCTGTAGGAGAATAAGCTGCTGCCGGCGTGGACAAATATGCATGGTGGTAAGTCAGAAACACACACCCTTCAGACAGGATAGCTTTGCACACATATAGGGAAGCTTAGGGAAACTTCCACATTATTGTCATTGTGTGATACAGGCTCACAGGCCATAGAAAGATGTCACTACAGTACTGTCCCCATTCCTGTTCTTAAGCAGGTCAGCCTCCTCACACCAAAGCCTGAACATCACTCTGCTCTAAAACTGAAACCAAGATGAGGACAAAAACATCCTCCCATCCAGCTGCTTAGAGGACAAATCCTCACAGCTTAGACAAAGCTTTATCCAATTCCCCACTCATACATTCAGGGGCACTTTAGAGAAGCCGAAATAGAGGCACAGCAAATTCCAGTACAAAGAAACATCTGAGGGAGAGTTTGCACTATTGGAGGGCTTGTTTCTGTGCAAACTGCTACAATAGTTACCACTTGGTGGATGTTTCTTTCGTGCAAGTGAATGGCAATTATACATTTTTTTTTACTTTTTTATTCTAACTTTAGGCTCCACAGGACAGTCTGGCTGCAAAACTCTACTCAAAGGCATCTTACTTGCGGGTGACACTGAGGGGTCTCTTCCACTGCTCAACCAGGAAATAAATAAATTACAAAATAAAACAAAAGAGCTACCTTCAGTATTGACTAAATTATTTTTTTGCAGGCATATCAAAGATTTCAAAAAGAAATCTTTGGCTAATCTTCTGGGAGGAAGCCAGAGTGCCCAGAGAGTAGGGATGGGTACCAAAGTTGGTACTTTAAGAGGTACCGACCGAATTCTGTAGGTACTACCAAGTACCGATTCACGTAAAATCAAAAGGTGCCATGTTTAGGTACCTAAACGCATCCTTGTGACTGTGAGGGAGTGGAAGAAGCAGGCATACTATTGGGTAGAGTAGGTGAATTTCCATACCGGACTTGAACGCAGCACAGCAATAGCATAATGACATCAGCAGCCGCGGGCTCAGTCAACAAAGCAAGCATGGCTGAGAGAAATTGCTCGAAAGTATGGCTCTACTTTATTAAATGTGATGGAGATTATGCTTGCTGCAATATTTGTGACGCCAAGTGTAAGGCCAGCAGCGGAAATACTTCAAATCTGAGGAAGCACCTGGTGACGCACAAAATTTTCCTTAAAGCTGAAGAGTGCACATTTTTGATAGCCTCAGATCTACAACCACAAAGGATTCATTTGGCACTGTTAGCACGCCTGTGTCCAATGGTGACTCGTCGTCTGCAGCCAGAAACACAGGAAAAGAAATGGCTTTAACATTTGGTGATGGCAGCAAATGTGACAAGGAGGATACCTGGTCCAGCTAAATAAGCCTTGTGTTTATGATGGTATTAGCTTGGCATTTTAATGTGCGTCAGTTATCATTATCAGGTCGGTTCCTCGTACTTTGTAACGTTAATGTAAATTATTTTTTTTTTTACAGCTCTGTCGGACCCATTGTTAAACTGCCCTAAAGTTAAAGTGAGGGCTGCAGTTAATTTATTAAGTTATGGTTCACTTTAGTTACTGGTTTTCATGGAAGACATTTTTTGAACAAATATATGTTACAATACAAACAGTTGAATGTTGTTTTGATATATATCTATCAAATTTTATATATTGAGAAATAAATTTACATTGAAAAAATTTTGAGATCTTAATATCAAACAAATTAATATTTATTACCCCATAAACACACGCAAAAGTACCGAAAATTGGTACCGCTGAGTACCGATACCGATTCCCAGGTACCGGGCATCAAATGTGAAAGGTACCCATCCCTACCAGAGAGAACCCACACCTGCACGGGAAGAACACGCAAACCTCACACAGAAAGGTCCCGTCTGACCCGGGAATCGAAATGGGAACCTTTTCCATCCTTCACTGGAACAGACAATAGAGTTTATAAATGTTGCAAACACACTGCTCTACATAAATAACAATAATAAGAAACTGTATTTTTATGCACATCATTTTGTAAGTTCAAAATGCCCTACAAAGTTTAAAAATAATCCCTAGAGTAAAGCGGAGATCACTATTTGGCCTGACACTTAAAAAGAGGCTTAACAACAGAGGGTTACAGCTGGGACCCTCTTACAAAGGCTGGCAGATACACTTTGGTGCCTGTAAATATATCTGGGTGGCCCACTCAAGTATTCTTTGTGAGTGAGTAAAACTCATTTTAGACAGATTTTAAATATGAAATAGTGCCTTTGAATTTCACAATACAACAGAATAATAACTTTGTATATTGTTTTTCCATCAATATGACAAATAACTACAGACATGGTGTGTAAGAGTTCTTGAGGCCTTCATTTCTAACTTTGACAAAAATATTCACTTTCTACCATTTATTCCTCCCAACCTTTAATATTCAGATCTTTTATTAATCAAAGAGATTGACAAAAAAACTAATGGTTTGTCTGATTTTCACTGGGGTACAATCCAGCCAGAAATTGATTGTGGCACCAGGGACACCTGCAGCTTCAGAATACATTTCCACTTTCCGGAGGAGTGAGAAGAAGAGAAAAAACAGCACCAGGAGGAAATATTGCCCCACCACATGAATATGCAGGGGCTTGATACCAGCAGTGTCATTACTAATGTTGCTGCCAATTACAGAGCATGTCATGACACTGTGATTCATGAATATTCATCACTGACTGATATAGACAGCAGCAGTGTGCAGAGCCTCTATTCCCATTTTACTGTCTCATTGTGAATGGTGAACAGGTACCTCCATCATGCCATGCAGCCGCCTTCCAGCTGCAAGACAAGCTGTTCCATAAGGCATTGCTAGTTAACAGTGTGTTATATAAAGGTGTATAAAAGTGATGAAGTGCTCCCCGGCTCTAAAGAGCAGGCATTAAAGCATATTAAGTAGACATTTAAGCTTGTAAAGAGGGAATCCAGAAATGGAAAGAAGACACCGAGCAAAGGGATGCCTTCAGGGTTGGGATGTTCAATTCTCGGAAAGTTTGATACCTGCTGCTGCTCAGGAATAAAATGAGGGGTTGTGTGAGAGACTGGTGAATTTTTAAAATTACCTAAACTTTTATTTATGGAAGGCTTAATTTCCCTTTTGTTTTTCATCCAGGTTAGAGAAAGACTAATATAAACCTGTAAATTTAGACCAGTTCGGTTCTAATGAGATTTTCCAGGAATTTCAGACACAGTTGCAGCCCAATGCTCCTCATTCTACAACATTATCTAAAAAAAGTTTTATTTTACCTATACAGCAGTTTATGTTCAGGATTAGCTGCAAATCAAGCCATTTTTTTGGCTTTTTAATTGGTGTAAAGTTTGGAAACTGGCCTATTATTGGCAGTGCAGTGTAATTTCTTACTAAGAATAATCTTAGAGTACTTTTTATGTTAAGTAAAGTAACATGTAAATGCTGCAATTCAAATGATCTGTTTTTTCAAAAAGCAACGTCATGGGAAAAAACAGACATCTTAATATTTTATTTCCCCAATTACAAAATAAACCCTAATTATCTTCACACTTTGTTTCTCTCCTGCTCTGTTGTCACAAAGTAAAAATTGCATCTAGGGCTTGAGCACAGAGTGTATAGAGCAGTGGTTCTCAAATGGTGTGGCAAGACCCTGGTGACTTGGAAAGTTGTACAATCATCACATACAAATATACAACAACTAATGAAGGGGCTTTACGAGTACCCCATCAGTTGTCTGTGTTGCATCAAATTGAATTGTAGCAGGTTAAAGGAGGTATTACATTTGTGTTATCCTGTTTAAAATGTTACATTATTTTAAAGCTGTGCTGTGTTTTATATTTTTATTTTGCTTATCTTGTTTCTTTTCAATTGTTTGTCTCTAGGTTTATGGGTGTTAAAATAATGAAAACATTATATGTGTGACATATCAGGTTTAGGGATGTATCACTGAATTGATCAGATGTTAAAAGCTAACAACATAAGAATGGTAACTGGGGCTTGAGATGGGTGTGGAGAACCCTTTAGAAATCCATATTATTGATATTCTTGTCAGCAAATAACAGCTGATTTGAGGGCCTACACATATCTGAAAAGTCCTGATTTGTCCCAATTGTACCCCTTAGCCCTTGTCTTACCCCTTGGTTTTTCACATGTATGTCTAGTGAAGGGATGTCCCAGCACTCCGTAGGACTAAGACTAAGGACTAAGACCAAGGGCTACACAGCCCTTGAAACGAAGACAGACCTCACTTAAAACAAAGAGGTAAGAGAATTTCCCATAATACACAGCGCCCGCCGAACAGAGTGGAGAGCGAAGTAACAATCTGCTTACGTCACAGCTAGCAAGCAGCGCTGGGTGATGACATAACAGGAATTGAGCGGCATATCGTTTCTCAGCAGTGTGTTTTCACCCCTTCCCCTTGGTCCTGAAAACAGAGGGCAAGGGGTAAGATGAAGGGGAAGGGCTAAGGGGTAGAACTGGGATTCCCCCTTTGACTAACCAAGAAAAATGTAAATATTTTCACACATAGGTTTGAGAAATAACCTCAAAAGTACAACATAGATCGACTAAAAAATTCAGGCCCTGGATGCTGTTTGTGTTCTTTAAAATGACACTGACGATACACATCATTGGAAGCAATGCAGTGAATTTTTGGTTCGACATGCAGACATGTAACTGCAGGGGCAGAGGGTTTGCTGTGACAGCTTTATTTTTAAAAGGAAAAAAACAGCACACAGATTTAACAAGACACAGTGTGGTGGATTCATAGGATCAAATTATAATAAAAACATATTACTGATTATTGTGTCAGAGTGGTTTAGTGACCATGCTTAACAACTCTTAATTCTCATGAATTTAGGTCTGTTTGCCCAGCCCTATTAAAACCTAACTTTGATTTGAAATTACAGATTTAAACTTAAAGCTAGTTATTAACTCATATTAGTGAATCAAAGGTGATCAGTGCTCATCTTCCAAGTCTCTGTTTGAATCAGTCCTTCAGGTGATGGACAGCCATTGGTCCTCGTACACCATGACCATCATGTGACTTTTACATGATCATAGACTAACCAACGATAAAAGGACATTTCCTGTAGAGACATGTAACTAGCATGAACCTGTAAGCCAATAAAAAGCAGCATCTCTCTCTCATTCTCTTTCAAAAACTCCTCCAGCTCACCCACACACTAAAAATTGGTAATGTGGGCTGACATTTCCTCAAACTAAGTTAAAAACACATTCTCTGTGAAATAACTTGTGTGGGTATAAAACCAACTCCTCGGTTTCAAATGACTGTCAATTAATTGTGCATATAAATGGGAAGTTAATTATTCTTGAGTAAAACGGCCAATTAAACTGCTAATTGTGTTTTCATTCCAAACTCTAAATGGTAAGTGGATAACAGAAAGGCGGTGTGACCATGTGTGTCACATATACTGTATGAAAACGAGGGTGTATGCAGGTCCAAAAAAATCAACACACGCTGGGAGGATTTGTGCAAAAAAAGTGGCAAAAACCTCCTGCAATAATAAAGGTGAGTGGAAGGTGGAGCTCCTATCACAATGAGGGCAAAACTTCAAATCATTTTGGTGATTGTGAGTCCTCTGGTGCATTGTGGGGAATTTTTGAATCACAAATGCTTCCACCTGAAAACGAGTGGGCGTGACCGCATAGCCTTAATGAGGGGTTGGGTTAATTAAAAGGTTAATTGTAAGAATGAGGAGCTGCTGGATGTATGGCTGGTGAACAATAGTGTCCTCTAGAGGTGAGTGTAACCATTAGGTACAGTTTTCTCTTTTTCTCTGTCCTTGTGTGCACTGAGCTCAGGCCATGCTGTGAGGAAAGCTGCTGTGTGTCTGCTTTACAAATAACACAAGTCTCCTTATACATCACCCTGTATGTGCAAGATCCCTCTTCACGTATTTGGAGGTGTCTGAGCACCTTAAAATTTCACCTAAGACTCCCTAAAATGATCAGTGCATGAACGTACTAAAGTTTGACAGAGGTTGAACAAATAATAAAACATTGATGAAAACAGTCTTTCTGGCAGCTTTAGTCTTCCTGAGGCAGAACTCAAAATCAACGTTTGTTGTCTTAACACACAAAATAGTCTTAAACAATTGTTTGGACTGAAAGTTTACAAGAAAGGAGCAACTACATGACTATGGACGGAGGGAACAAAAGAGTATGAACAGGGTGTACAAAAAACCTGATGTTGAGTTTACTACATTTTTACCATGTATCACAGTATTTTTGAAAGCAAAGCTTATAATGCTTTGTGATAGCTTCTCATCATTACGCTATAACTTGATGGGAATAATTCAGGTAAAACAAATTTATTTATCTGATGCAAGGTCTGTGAGGACAAAAAAAAATACATTTTCAGAATTCAAAGTATTTTTTGTTATTTATTTTCAATATTATTTGCATAATATGGATAAAATAAAGCATTTTTTTCTATAGCAAAGGATGCAATTGCAGAAAAAAGAAAGATAAAATATCTTACAATATTGCCTCTTTTTTATATGAAAGGCTTAATGTTCTCTTCATCAGTTGATCATTTTTGACTTTTGAAGATCTTGTGGGTGAGGGCTGTGAAAATACTGCGTATATAATTAATCGCTGTTATTTTAATAGATATTGAGATAGGATAATGGTCATGGTCACAACATGTTTTCATTAAACGTATATGCTCTCAACACTGACATTTTGGAAAGAAAAAAAAACACATCCTTTCATCTCAATTACTGTTTTTATAAATGTGGAAGCGGTAACTATAATTGAGATTAAAATCCAATGAACTCCCCGGCTCTACCATGGACATTCTGATAAAGCAGAACACAAAGATTCAGACATTTTTTGTTTAAAAATAAACACTACTCTTTACTTTTTTTTTTTTTTTTATATAAAGCTCTTCTTGGTTTTTATTTCAACACAGTCAGATATAGCAAAAACATTTCTGATCAGCTTACATCTAATTTCCGTGATGTAATACCTACAAAAATGCATTTAGGTTTTTAGAGCAAAAATTGAAATTTTATGATGCAATTATGAATATTGTTTGTAAATTAGTAAGATAGACTTTCAGAACAAAGGAAAATGTTTCATCCGTGATGTTTATCTTGAAGCTCGTTGATTGTGCAACAGCACCAACAGTCTTGTTCACAAAAGAGACGTTTGTAGAGGTGCACCGTGAAGGATTCCTGGTTTGCAGAGTTCTGGTGATTTCTGGTCCAATATCAACATATAGCATCTCACCAAACCATATACTGTTAACATAATAGAAGTTGTGTCATGTCCATTAACCATCACGGTAAATAGAAGCACTAATATTATTATAAACAACTATCATAGTAACACCCAAATTGATACTAATGACAAAACTTTAAACATTCATTAAAATAACATTCAATTCATTAATCTTCAATGTTGTTATAAATGTAATATTCATAATTGAATTCAAATATGAAATACAAAATCATAAAATTAATGGATGTTTATGTTGATATTCATAAGAATATTTTACTGTGACACCAAAGATTAGAACAGAGCAAACAGGCTGACCACAAATGAAAAGTACATATGCTGCAGGTCCATATTTTATCCCCTTAAAAACCTTCTTTTGGTTCCTGATACCAAAAAAATCCATCTTTTCATTCAAATTTTGGCAAGCCCATAAACTCCTCTGTTTCAGCCCTGCTTAGAACATGCGTTTTAGTGGGAATGCTCATGATCCTGATTTTGCTTTCCCATGATGTGCTTAAATGTTTACTGCAGCCTCCCAAAAATGCCGTAACATGTTTCTTCCACTGCCTCCTTCAGGCTGAAAAACACCTGACTAAGAGTGTGTCTTCCATCTGGGGGAGGTGACATGTCCCCCCAGTGACATCATTAAAGGAAAATCCTCAACACGTTTTTTAGAAAGGTGGGGTTGAAGAAAGAGGGAGATGGGGAATTTTCCAAATGTTGGGGTTGTCTATCAACAGATCATGGAGACATATCTTTGCATAAAGCCATTTAATGTGTGCTTTAATTAAAGGAACCAACACTCTTTATAGCTGCGTTTCCATTACCCCTCGAATTGCGCAAAACCTGAATATCGCAACAAAATACTGGTAATGGAAACACCTAAATTTTAAAAAAACCCTCCAATATCGCAAAAAGGATTTTACGCTCTCAAGAGGAAGTTTTTCAGATGTGTCGATAAAGAGAAATATCGCAAAAGCGCTATGGAAACACTTTTTCCGCAATTATACGGAAAAGGACGTGATGTACCTGGTCACATGATCACTTCTCTCGGAGTAAACATGGCGTGGGAAGTTTGGACAGAGGGGGAGAATGAGGATTTTCTTGCCATTATTCTCGAGAAAAACACACGTGCCATAATAATCATCAAACAACAGAGGAACGCAGAGTGTTTTAAGGAGATAGAAATGGAAATAAAGGAGAAAGGGTTCGTATCCATCTTCCTGCAGTGAAATCTCGCGGGATGATATTTGACGAGAGTTCCAACACTACTGCCGAGAACAACCTTCAATGGAAACACGTTCAGAGCGCAAATATACTACGTCGAAATTTTAGGAATATCGCTTTTACTTTGCGAAAAACTGTAATGGAAACGCAGCTACTGATGGTTAAAAAATACAAATGTGTCAAAAGCCTAATGAAGACCTTCTTAATTTTTGTTTGCTTCACATCCCTCTGAGGTTTGACTACAAGGGTGCAGACGCTTTTGTTTTTGTTAAATTTACAAACTCAGCAATGCTAGCTTCAAGTACTGACAAAATAACTATCCAGAGTGTATTGGTCTTTTTTTTTTTTTTAGTGTTTACTTCATAAAACCACTTTAAATACAATCTGAGGAAAGGCACCAGAATTCTAGGATTGCATTTCTTTTACAACACTTTGTGCTCTATTTTGAATTACATTAGCTTAGTACGTTTATAATCAACACCCAGCTCACACACTATGTAGGAATGTTTGATTTTATTCCTGAGAAGCTACAGACTCAAGTCAGGACTCTACAGCTTAAATGTTAAATATGTCATCTTAACTCCAACAGTTTTACTGGACTAAGCCCACGTGTGATTTCTACATTTCATATTCCCAGATTAGATGGATACCTAAAGCCGCACAATCTATAAACAGTGACTCCTTACTTAACAAAAATGCCATTTAACTGTTAGAAAGATGACTGTGTAGTCTTCTAATGAGAAAGTAGTGGGTATTGTTTGAGTTATCTAAAGCAATCATTTTCAAATGATGCCAGTACCAAACCCAACTCTATATTGGTACTTTTAAGAGATATAAAAAGAACATTTATAATGTTATCTCTTGTCCATTCAGCCTGGGGAAATACTGAACTACTCACTAGGCAGAAGAGGCACAGAGGATTCAGCAGCTTTGGCTTCAACAGTACGTGAATGATACCTGAATGCAGCAAATTATTCTGTGTTTTGATCCAGTTTGGTGAATGATGTGTTGCCACGTCAGCACCAAATTTCAGTACCCATCTTTAGCATGGCGTAGAGATAAAATGTGCTTAAAGACGGGTGCTGAATTCTTGTTTTAATGTGATTCCACAACCAACCTTTCAAATATTTGCAGAACCAAACCACAACACAGACATTTCAGCATAATTCACAAATGCTCAAGTCAAAGATGCTGAGCATTCTCTGCCCTCAATGCTATGTGAGTTTTCAAATGCTGCTCTTTGGCAAAATAAATTGACAGTGCTGGCAAAATAGCAATATCTCACTAAACAGTTACCATTGATGGCATTTTTTTCCAGGAACCCTCAGATGCCTGCATGGGTAGTTTTAGTTTTGTTCAAGTAATTAATCACAAAATAATTTAAAAAACAGGTAGATACAATCCTGACTTTCAACAAAGTAATCATTTGTGAAAACTGACTCCCTAAAAGCTAACCAGAGCTTGTACAAAGGAGCCTAAACATCACATAATGTACATAATCAAAGCATGACACTATGTAGTCTTTAACCTGCAACCTAAAATATTAACATAAAAATAAAACATCTCTACAATTACCCAAAAGATCCTAATATATGATGTAACAAATACATATACAGTAACTTAAAACAATGGCCCATAGAAAATGGTGATACATTTATTTAACTTTTCAGATTTTGATGCCTAGCCCTAAGAAATATGAAATGTTTTCATGGTAAAAACATAAACAAATGACTCCGGATGTTTACAACTGTAGCATCATGGCAGCGGAACAGATACAAAGTGGTTTCACAAGACTATCAAAGACCTGAAAGAAAGTCTACATGGTGCATTTTCTTCAGCACCCCTAAAGGTCTGATCCTGCCATCGCCCCTGCTCCAAGTCCAGGACAAGAAAATGAAATCAGGCCAGCTTTGATTGGCTACAAGGTGCTGCTGTAAGATTACACAGCGATCAGTTATTCCATCGCTGCAGAAACAATACAGCCCACAGATTATTTTGGCCACTGCGTCAACTCCAGCAGTTTTCTGCGTCACTCTCCATTCTTGCTCGCTCCTATCACGTTTCCCTCTCTGGGGACTAAATTGGTCGCCTTATGACAACTGGCTACAGGCCCACTAATTACCCACCTTCTCCTCTCTCCCTCCCTCTTCCTCCCCCTTTTCACACACATACACCATAGTAGCTCTATGAATAGGCAGCCCTGGCCTGTAAGAAAACCCCACCCCGTGCATGTGAGGTCTAAATTTGGAACACAATTGAAATACAGAATTCCTGTCAGAAGATAACAAAGAATAATATTGACCCCCGCTTCATTAGGCCCATTACATGCAAGTGGAGTGAGTGTGGCATGGAGGAGGTATTGTGACATAACTGTGCATAGTTGTGCCAATGTACACTCATCTGATTTTTACACTAGAATAACAACAACACAATATGAAAACCTCATGCAGATGTTCATGAGACTGTGATGCATAATATTTTACCCTCTGCACTCATACATTTGACCTAAATTGTAATAAATAAGGAGAAAATACCCCACATTGATCCTTGGAGGGGGAATTCCAAGTGTTAACAGCTTCATGAAGGCAAAGTAGCAAATATGATGATCCAAAAAAATTGAAAGAGAGAAAATGTAATATACATAAAGCAAATTAAAACATAAGTGGATGAAAGAGTTTAGTGTAAAGTAGGGCACTTTATGACTGTGTGAAGTAAATGGAAAGTTTAAATGATATTATTTTTTGCTTGAATCACCTTTCATAAAATCTGTGCTCCAATAATCCTTTTGGGAAATGCTTCCTCATGATGTCATGAGGGGATATTCACGCATATGTGAACACTAATGGAGCCAGGCATTTGATATGCTGGCTCTAAAGGAAGGAGCATGTCGAAGCATGTCAGTGCAGCCACAGTAAACATTAGAGAACAGCACTAAAGCTGAGGTCACATCCATCTCTTGATAGGGATGTGAACGGACCCAGCTCACCAGGACCAAAACAACCTGAACAGCGCTGAAAAGGGGAGGTATGGAATTTCATTTTTGAAGGGCATCAGGGTTCGATGTAGATTTTTTGAAGAAGAAAAATAACTTGGCAGTAATTGAAAGAGCCGGTGTTCGGGCTCGCCAAGGGGTATACACCAAAAGGGGGGTCCCAAGATGCTTCCCACAAAAAAAGACAAATGTAAAAGGATTTCACATGATATAAGTTGTTTGGGTCTCAGGCTGAAGAGTTTGGAAACTCCAAAAACATGGGACCTTGAAGAATAAGAGCCAATCCATCGATAATAAAGAAACCCTTTGAATAAGTTAATAAACATTATGACAGCATTATGTTCCTTACAGTGGCTTTCCATTCTATAGACAAAACAAAAAGCATGACATTTAAAAGGATTTAGGGTGTGGTCATGCCCCAAAATTCAGACATATTGGGAGTCCGTGCTGCTTGAAATCAAGAAAATAATCAAAATTAATATTGACCTTGATCCCCTTTCTCTTCTCCTTGGTCTACCAAATAGGAAATTCACGACAAGTACAATAGCAAGTTGTATAATGTTTTAACCTTTTGTGCCCGGAAAAATATTCTGCTAAATTGGATTTCTAAGCAGTCACCCACTATTTCTGGATGGAGAAAGCTTATATTGGATTACATCCCACTTGACTTCTTAACTTGCCTGATTCATTCTATAGGTGATACTTTTCACCACATATGGAAACCTTTCATGGACTATAATGAAGGGCATGTGTCTTCCATTTTGTCTCGAGCATTTATTAACTCTTAGATGGACTTTGAGATTTGTAAATAGCTGTCTTGTCACGATGCCGACCATGTCGATGTCCTCTCGGTCTGGGCTGCATGTTGAGTGAGGGTGTGTGCGAGTGCGCGGTTGAGTGGCCTGGCTTGATAGGACATTGCCTGACTTTTTATTTTATTTATTTTTATTTTATTTTTTTATTTCTATATTGCTGAGCTGTTGTTGAGTTGTGTTGTGTTGGAAAATTAAAATCAATAAATATATTTGGGAAAAAAAAAAAAAGGATTTAGGGGTGGCCCACAGGTTTAAGGGGGCCCATGTTGGCCCCTACTAGATCTGGCCCTGATCAGGATGAGAATGCTCAGCGCCAATTGCTGACATTACCGGCTTGTCTTCATTCATCAGTCAAGCACAGTCTCAATGGTTTAATGGAGAGGCTGTATTTTATTTTATTTTTTTCTTTGCTGAAACACAGCTGCCTGCCTTACTGAGTTGTCACCATGTAAAAATGTGAAGTAGAGATAGTTACTGTGATAGATAGGCAGGTGATTGGTTGGAATTATCAATAATGTGTTAATTTGGTGTAAAAATACAGGGGTACTATAAAATGACAAAAAGTATATATCAATGAAACCACAAGTTAATAAATATAAGCAAAAACAATCAGCTAATCGAAACCTGCCTCATTTTTGTGCACATCTGTGATGAATAGACCTAAATCCCGTCACGTGCCATAATAAAAGCCCCGATTTAAGCCCCCTGCAAACATAAAAGGTGTGTCAAGTGAGCACAGAAGGCTTTACCCTCCACTACAGCCCTGCTAATGTCCATGTGGGAAGCAACATAGAGCACATACCGCAAGACAAACATACTCCAGCAGAAAAATTGGGGCTTGGGAGAGCTCCCCAGCGGATTGGTCCGTGACGCTGTCGACGCCGATGACGTCGCGCTGTGAAACACGTGGGCCACGGTATCCAGCGCTCACATAAACAAAGCCACATTGGCCAGACTGGGTTAGTCGAAGCTCGTGTCGCTGTCAGTGAGCGGAGTCATACGGTTTGCCTGCTCAGCTGCCTGCCAGTCTGCCCGCCCGCCCGCCTGCTTGCCTGGCATTGTTGGGTATAGACGCGCGTGATTTGGAGCTTTTACACAAATTGATGAATCCCCCCTGCGTGCTTATCGCATGGATTGAGAGCCACGATCCTGATGTGAAAGAGGTAAGATTTACGCTTCTTTCTCTGCAATTAATCCTATTCATGCACCTTATTTGCACGCCCTTCTTTAGAATTTGATTTTTTTTCTTTAGTCAATTGAACTCCTAAAATAACAAAGATATTCACACGGTCGTCATCTTTAACACTCTCTGAAATTTACTTTAATGGACAAAGTTGGTCTTTTCAGTACCTGAACTATTTCAAAATTGAAAATTCTTACCACTTATTGAATTATGTATGTGAAAACACTCCACATTTTGAGACATTTTCCAAAATGCCGTGCGTAATTTGAAGTTGGGTACATTTTGCGCGCAGTTGTTTGGGTTAAATCTGACTTTTGGGGGGATCTTTTGGACATTCCTCGGACAGTAAAAGTAAAAGTGATGTGTCTCATCAGGGGAAGAAGCAGAAAAGAGCCGCTTTCTTGAATCCGGACATCCATAAAACTCCTGACATCAACCATTTCAAGTGTCACCGAAAAACTGTCAGAAGACTTGAGGTATGAGATGGAAACTGCTGATGTATATATTTTTAAAAAACAAAAACGCATGCCATTTCTGTGAATAACTTGTTATTAAGATGCTCTTAATCCTGAGTTACACAGTATAAAATCTAAAGTTTTGAGAAATTTTGGGGGTCTTTTCTGATGTGTTTTCTTCGCTTGTTTTCAGCCATGCCCTGCGTCCAGGCTCAGTATGGATCATCACCTCAAGGAGCGAGTCCTGCCTCCCAGAGCTACAGCTACCACACCGCAGGAGAATACAGCTGCGACTTCTTAACGCCCGAGTTTGTGAAGTTTAGCATGGACTTGACTAACACTGAGATCACAGCCACTACTTCTCTTCCGAGTTTCAGCACATTCATGGACAACTATAACACCAGTTACGACGTCAAACCGCCCTGTCTGTATCAGGTACCGCACTCTGGAGAGCAATCTTCCATCAAGGTGGAGGACGTCCAGATGCACGGCTACCATCAGCAGAGCCACCTGCCGCCTCAGTCGGAGGAGATGATGGCTCACTCTGGGCCTATGTACTTCAAACCGTCCTCACCCCACGCGCCCAGCACGCCAAACTTCCAAGTGCAGCCCAATCACATGTGGGAGGACCCGGGTTCCCTCCATAGTTTTCACCAGAACTATGTGGCGGCAACCTCTCACATGATAGACCAGCGCAAGAACCCAGTGTCCAGGCTTTCCCTCTTCTCCTTTAAGCAGTCCCCTCCCGGCACACCCGTCTCCAGCTGTCAGATGCGCTTCGACGGGCCGCTGCACGTCTCCATGACCCACGACAACCCCGGCGTGCACCGTGGCCTGGACGGCCAGAGCTTCGCGGTGCCGAGCGCCATCCGGAAACAGGCGGGTCTGGCCTTTCCGCACTCCCTGCAGCTCGGACACGCGCACCAGCTGGTGGACAGCCAAGTGCCGTCGCCCCCATCCAGAGGATCTCCGTCAAACGAGGGTCTGTGCGCGGTGTGTGGGGACAACGCTGCGTGCCAGCATTATGGAGTGAGGACCTGCGAGGGCTGCAAAGGATTTTTCAAGGTGGGGTGACACGAAAATGGGCAAAAATAATGACATTGCGATTATTTATGAAATGATGACTGCTTCTTTTTTTATTAAGCTGAGGGTTTCTTCTATTTTTTTTCTTTCAAATTTTAGGGGCAAGTTATTCAGAAATTTCTAATCCTTTAATAATCATGGCAGCTTTATTAAGCATCCAAAGAGGACCATGATTTTCAAATAACTTCCAGTCATGTTTGATTTAATAAGGGTAACAAATTTATTTAGAACACTGGGTCTGTTGTTGACTCTTTACTTCATGTTGCATCAGATCAGAAAACATTTGTGACGCATTAGACTGTTTTCATCTTTCTTTTTTAGATTAAACATTAGGGTCATCTGTAAAGTTTCTGTTTTTTAAACTATGAGTCATGAAACTAGGCCTGCTGAGTGACCTCCTTTTTCTCTGTTTTTCCAGCGCACCGTTCAGAAAAACGCAAAGTATGTGTGTTTAGCCAATAAAAATTGTCCTGTCGACAAACGCCGAAGAAACCGGTGCCAGTTCTGCCGCTTCCAGAAGTGTATTGTCGTCGGAATGGTGAGAGAAGGTATGTGTAAGTCGTGTTTTAAATTATTTCACACCACTGTTTGTTATTTCTAATCCCAGAAATTTGGAAACCACGAAAAGCGTACAGGGGTGTTACAGATCAATACCAGTAATTTTACGCACGACAGGAGTGTTTATTTTTTAAATAACTATAGTGATATTTTTCCCTCTGCAGTTGTCCGGACAGATAACCTAAAAGGTCGAAGAGGACGCCTCCCATCCAAACCCAAAAGTCCCCAGGAGCCTTCCCCTCCCTCGCCGCCGGTGAGCCTCATAAGCGCGCTCGTCAGGGCCCATGTGGACTCCAACCCCTCCATGTCTGCTTTGGACTACTCCAGGGTGAGTAAAACACTTTTTAAGAGATAAAACATTCACACAGAACACTTAAAAAGAAAAACTGTAAGGAGCTGAGGGTGTAAAATAGGATGACTAAGACTGACGGCCTTTTTAATTTAATCCTGCATTTGTGCCACAATTTACTGCCTTGAAAGTTTTCGCTGAATTCCCAACTTTGTCAGGTTTTAAATGGGAAATATTTTTCCTCTAAGTAAATTGAATTGAAATAGAGAGTTAATAAAAGGAAGACATGAGTTTAATAGCAAAAAAGGACTCTCTCCCTCTTGGAAATGGCCATTTGCAATTTCACGGATTATATATTTTAAAGGACCTCATTAAGGCGCTGTTTAAATTAAATTCCAGTTCCAGGCCAACCCTGACTACCAAATGACTGGAGACAACACTCAGCACATCCAGCAGTTCTATGATCTCCTGACGGGCTCCATGGAGATCATCCGAGGCTGGGCGGAGAAGATCCCCAGCTTCTCTGAGCTCCCCAAACAAGACCAGGATCTTCTCTTTGAATCCGCCTTCCTGGAGCTTTTCGTTCTGCGGCTGGCGTACAGGTGAGCAGCGCGTAATTATGAAACCAAACAATCCCAGCTCCAGATTATCATCAGCTCCTCCTTCAAGCTTCATTGCTTTGGCTTTTATTAGCTACCTAATAATAAGAAGGCTCTTAAATCCTCGTTTATTACCGTGCGTAATTAATGGCGTTTCATTATTAATTGCAGGTCCAACCCGGTGGAAGGCAAACTTATTTTTTGTAATGGAGTGGTGTTACACAGACTACAGTGCGTGCGTGGTTTTGGAGAGTGGGTGGATGCCATCGTGGAGTTTTCTTCCAACTTGCAGAGCATGAATATAGACATCTCAGCTTTCTCCTGCATTGCAGCGCTGGCCATGATAACAGGTGCGTAAAGACGGCTCACATTTTCCTCTTTGAAAAATCGGTGCGTAAAAGCACATGAAAGCCACTTAATATCAACGCATAAGCAATTTTTTCTTTATGTTTCAGAGCGACACGGGCTCAAGGAACCCAAGAGAGTCGAGGACCTCCAAAACAAGATAGTCAACTGCCTCAAAGATCAAGTGACATTCAATGGCGGTGGATTGAATCGTCCCAACTACTTGTCAAAACTCTTGGGAAAGCTCCCTGAACTGCGCACGCTATGTACCCAAGGTCTGCAGCGTATCTTTTACCTTAAACTAGAAGATCTAGTCCCTCCGCCGGCAATAATTGACAAACTTTTCCTCGACACCCTACCTTTCTGAGTCCCGACTCAAGCTGGAGAGACCTCAAAGAACTTCCAAAAGACTGTTTGAGTCAGACTTTTTATTATTTCTGAATATTTGCAAGATCCGTAGGCACATAGTACATCTCACGAGTGAGAACTCACTGAAAAGAAATGAAGGCAGATTTTAAGATATGTAGGCCTCTATGATACATCCAACTGTTTCCTGAGTGCCAAACAAGTGGATAATCCGGGGGAAATTGTCTCAAAATTATTACCGAATTTAATCCGGTCATGCTGATCACTTTCTGATATTTTCCACATCAGCAGCTCCACTGATTCAGCATCCTCAGCTGTAAGATATATCCCATTTATATATAGGTCCACACGCGCGCACACACTGTATATTACAATAAATAGATTATGTGATGCATCCAACGCATCGGTTTATAACACGTGTACAAAGTTTGTTACAATGAAAATATTTTATTTTGCTTTTCTTTTCTGACTCGTGCCTATGTGTTTCTGACAGGATCCCAAAAAGTATCCAGAAAAGACAACGCATGTTCTAGGTTCTTTTTTTTTCTTTTAATTTTATTTTATAGGCACTTGCTGAGGTGATGTCTATATATAATATATACCGGACACTATGTAGTCTGCTAGATTTGATACAGATTCGTAGTTATGGCACTCCTTTTATGTATGACGCATTATGATGTGGACAAAATATCTCATGTGTATAGAAAAATGAGGGACCCATGGTGTTTGTAAAACTGTCAGACATTCCTTGTTTGTATGTGCTGTAAGTATTGTTGCTGTTGAATATAAACGTTTCTATATATTTATTATTTCTATTGCCAAGAGCTACACTAAGCATGGTGCAATTTAAAAACGATTTCAAACCCATTCAAAGTTCATGCTGAGCACGTTGTCTATGTTTTATGTCTTTAGAAACGTCTAGGTAGTTTTGGTTTATCACGTTTTTGGAAAATTGGATAAAAGATCCATCTTATATACCAGAGGTTCATGAGTGTGTGTGATGTAGGCCCACATCTTTGAAATCATGCTGATCATGTACTGAACGACTTCTGTAACGCAGATTTGGTGCCCGATTCAAAAACTTTAGAGAGAAAGAAATATTTAATGTTTACAAATAAAACCTTTAAATCAATCCCTTTGCTAAATAATTTCTCTGAAATATATGTATTTATTAATCTGGGGCTGTTTGAATAGGAAGCATTGGCAAGAGATAGAAAAATCTCAGTTTGCAGGTCGGACTTTCCTTCTGGTCCTGATGTTCGTGACCAGCGCGCGCAGGCCTCTTTACGCAAAATAATAAAGTACGTGATCGTTTCGATCGACGCCATTTTAATTTGATTGAACTGTTCTGTTTCAAGAATTAAATGTAAGGAATTGGTGGGTAACAGTAAAGGCCCTCTCGTGTTTCCTATGTTTTTTCTTCCTCCTTAAATCGACACTTTAGGTTTCAGGCCAGTCTTTTATCTAAAATAATTGTATTAATATTGCGTTCATCTAAATAAAAGCTTCACATTTACCCAATCTTGTAATTAAACGTTCACTTCAGCCCGAAAAAAACTCTGATATACTGCAAGTGTCCAAAATACTTTTCCTAAAATTAAAAAATGGAAAGGGCTGTTTTTATTATCGTTTAAATTGAATTTTCTTCAACAAAAAGAAAGGTTACATGCAGCAGAAAACAAAAAAAAAAATCTTCATTTGTGGATAAAAATGTAACAATTCAAAGCAAATAATTTTCTTTTAAAAGAAGACTGAAAAAGATTTGATCCTCTAGAGAAAAGTTGATTTACGGGCTTTCTCATTAATTCAAACGTCAAAAAATGTTGTATGTATTTTTACAGTTCTCTAAATTAAAACTGAAATTATTCTTTCCCATTAAAGTCTTAATTGGTCTTCCCTCATGTTACAGAAATAGACTTTTAACCCACACTATTTATGCAAATACCGAGTCAAACCCGAAACGGAACCGACATTTAAACACCAGACAACCTTTAGCTAAATAAAAGAAAGACGTGATTAATACAGTTAGTGGGAAATACATATTTTCAGAAGTTACACCAGCACTGACTTGTAGACTTTTGTGCTTTAGAGCGCTGCACTTTGAGGAGTTATTTGAGTAAATAAAACGCGGTCACACTTTAATGTTGCTCTGTAATGGCGACGCTGAATGTAATTGTTTAATATCAATCCTGATACCGTAATACCTTCTGCAGTGCGCAGACCCCTGGGAGAGATTAGTTATTTACTGTAGGTTAGAAAGTCAGCCCGTTTGTCCTTTCGTCCTGTCGTCTCGGCGCCCTTAAAAAACACACTCTTCGCAATCAAGCTCGTGTATAATTGCAGAAATTTAAGTGATTCAGAGTGGTACATAGACAACAGTAAATTGGCCTGCGCGCTGTCACAAAGCCTCTCCGTTAGTCTGTCAGAGCAGAAAAGTGACGCTGCAGGGCTCTGAGGCATGTCTAAGACTTCTCCCTGCTTCCACATTTATCACAGCATCGAGATGAAGGGAACAGCTTATTTTGAGAGATATTAGCAGCAGGCAATAAATTGTCTAAATAATTAGATCGTCAGTGTAAAGTGCTAATTCCAAGGCAAATTGGGATTACATTCAGAACCAGTTTGCTGACATTTAGCAGATCTGCTGAAAGGGTGCATTACAATGTCACAAGTTCCCTCTATTGACTCAAAGTACAGTTAGGCTTTAACATGTCTGTCTCGGCACAATAAAACATGACACAAGCAGCTAATACTTCTGTCAGTGTTTGTGCATGATTATATATGCTGGAGGAGTCACAGTCCAGATTCATTAGCAGCATATGACTTCATTTCCCCTCCCAACACTTGGCATCAGCAGAGGGTGAGATGTGGTCCTGTCAGCCCTGGCACAGAAAAAGATCTAGTTGTTCAGCCATGTTTCGAGCTTTGAACCTCCGGCTTGCAGGCAAAAGTGGCCAACTTATGAGTGCAGAAACTTGAGGTGTCTGCAGCTGAGTGTGTGTGAACATTCAGAGGGTTTTACATTTATAGTACGATGTGGTGTGTATGGATTATGCATGCAATGCTACACAAAGCTGCACTTCTGCCAGGTTCACATACATGACACTTGATTTGAGCACCTTTTTGCAGGTGTGTATTCAGTCTGAGTATCAACACTGACAGCTCAAGCAATTTCTAAACTCCTTCTCCTCTTTTGACAGCAAAATCTAAAACTTGGACAGTCAAATTTACCTACTGCTTTAACCTATAGTCTATATGGACCCTTCGTACGGACACTAAAGAACCTTTAATTTTATCAGCATTCCTAAATAGTTGTGGCACATATAGGCAGATATTCAACAGTAGGACAGTGGTTCTTCAACATAATTTGTCAAGCCTCTTTCTTCTGGTGGATGAAAACATTTCAAAGCTCATTTCAAAACAGATCTTGTGCAACACTGAACACTCAGTGACACTTTTTTTTTTTTCAACTAAAATCTACTACAATTAAAGAAAAAAACCTCTCATACAGTTTCTGCCAAATATATAGAATTGCACAAGTATGTAACCTACTCTTGCTTTTATCTGAGCTTTTCTGACATCAGCTGTAAAGTTTTGTAACTGCCTGCCTTTGTGCAAAATGTGGTGCACTCATTTGATTTTGTTTTGTTGCATCCTCCTCATAGTAAATCCTTTAGAATGGACCCATGCCTATCATAGTCTTATACTTTTAAGTTATGCTGTGGGTCATGTATTCAAAATATGATAGTATGGACATTAATTAATGGGCAAAAGTACATATAGTACATTCTGAAAGGCTTCCAAATAATTCAGGAATTACAATATAAAATTAAAACAAATTTATAATTTCTGCAAAAACAGCACATTACATCCTTTGTTTCCTTGCAGTGCAGTCGATGGTACAGAACTTAAAGACAACGAACAGAATATTCTTTGCTAAGGCATTAATGAACTTTTAAAAGACAGGACACTTCCGAGAAGCTCCACATCTGAATTTCTTTGGGAGTCAAACCTCCCTCAATTGCCTCTATTACAACTCAAAACAAAATTCAAGTTAATATGGCAAAAGAGAAAATCCAACAATGCTAATTCAAATTTCAATGCACTGCATCAAAAAGAAACCTTTGGTGTCCCATATTTCCTGTTTTCAGCAGGTGGAAAGCATCATAACTTGCTTTAGGAACAGAGTAGATCTCTTGTGTGTTCATAGTTTTTGAGTTGTTTTTAAAACCACTACCTTTACCTGAGTAATTCCTGCACTTTGCTTCATTTCAATCGCATCTGAGTGCTGAGTCGGAGAAAAGGCATGAAAAGCCAAAACTATGAAAGACTTCTATCAACTATCGTCACAATACCAAAAGTTATTCACCAATATGGTGTTAGGATGGGAAAGTGAAACAAAAGGGGATCAGCTGCGGATCTATTGATCAGAAACAGGGTGTAAACAGGAGTCAATCCTGTATTAATTCAACATGGCAAATGATTCATCAATATTTACATTTTAAGTCTTCTATTTCAAACAACTATTTAGATTATAAGCAGAAAAAAATCTTTGTTAAAAAGACAGTCCTCACTGAAAATCTGGGACACTCCTCTGTACTTAAATATTCTTTGTTCTAAAGAGAAGTCGTCAGGTTTTGACGAGGCTGATGATCAGGAATAATTAAAAATTAGGCCTATACAAATGAGACCGTTGGGTGACCGATCACCTGACACTTGACAGCAGACAGACGATGAAAATAAAACAAACAACAAGCAATTAATCTTTCTTTCTTTTGCCTTAAAGAGCAGCTGATTTTTCACATCATCTTTACATGTTTTGACCCGGTGCAGCGCTTGCCCACGCTTCTTTTTCTGCATTATTTGGTTGCTAATGCTTTAAAAAAATAGCATGCTAATGTAAACAGTATGACACATGGGTCACAAAATATTTTTTACCTCTATGTCTAATATCTGACTAATCAGGGCAAACTGCATTAAATGTTGTTGAATACTCTACAGCTATATACACACGCTGTTTCGTGCTGAAGTACATTTGACTTGTACTTCATACATTCAACAACACAACACATAGACTGTTACTTAACTATATTTGAGCCAAACTGAATCAAAGTAATTTTACTTTTACTTAAATTTAACCTTTTGTATTCTTTCCACTCTGGATTTCATTACTTCAAAATTGTAAGCAAACGTCTCTACACTGTCTATACTGCAAAATATGTTGGTAATGTTTAAGTGTTTCTCCTTCGCTCTGCGCTGTGACCAAATCACGTCATTTTTTTCAAGCTTTGTTCTTTTATACCATCAGTCACTGGAATGGAATATTATTTACAAATGTGCTATAAAAAAGGTTCTGAACAAAGTGGCAGCTCTTTTGCACTAAATATCATTCAGGTGGAGGACTTAAGTGTAAATAATCACATGTGGAGTCTGACACACATGGAAGTCAACCCTTTACCTCATCTGATCCTTTGGTGGGAGAGCACTTGACCTTAGACCTTTGCTCCACATGGAAACTTGGTAAACAGACATGTGAGATCTGAGGAGCAGGGATATGGCTGCTTTAACAACTATCAGCACATTGGTTTGATGGAGTTAGTCACGTTTTCTGCTGTGGAAACAGAAAAATGCACACGCACTAATATCAAACTGAAGTCTTATACAGAGAAAGTTCATCATCATATTCTGAGTTTTAGAAAAGCATGTTTTAAAGTCCCATCTGCGTAAAATGAGGGTCAGCTTTGATATTTTAATGCATTTTGCACAAGTGGCATTCAAGTTATTCTGGTCAGGTGAAAATGATATGATCATGACCTGGTAAAAATCCACCTGCTTATCTCAATAACTAAAATGTGACAACTTTCTCTTTAGCGAAAAAAAAATCAATCATCTCTTATACTTTACTTTAGGTTACTTTATCCAAAGAATTTGGGATCCTTTATCTTCTGTCATCCATCTAAATTACCCAGAAAATTTGAAATATTTCAGTTTTGTGCAATTAAGACAGCGTAATGTGCTACTTTCTTGACACATCTGCCAACTGAAACATGAAGTACCATCTGTGTTAAATAAGAGAAACTTGTTCTCACAGCACTTAACTAGACACTTAGCTTACTTTTCAACAGGATCCCCATGGATTCTTCAATTAGATTTGAAATTTCTAGGTCAAAAATGTCCTTAAAACTCAAAACTGGCACAGATATTTAATCACATTAACACTGTTTTAAGTGTGCACAAAGATTTCCATTGTTGATAGATCCAACATGCCAATAATTCCACACTTATTTTGGGTGATTCTGATGTTGATGGAGATAAAAAGATTTTTTTTTCTCAATAAAAACAGTCTTCATAAGCCTTTATGACATATTTGTGAGGTTAAACTTCAATATTTAAATGAACTTTCCCAACTGAACAACAGGTTTTCTGATTTATTCCCCAGGTTCAGACTAAAGCCTTTGTTCAATTTAAGGTTCGAAGAAAAAGAAAGAAAAAACAAGCTTCATCTGAGCTTGGTTTGATGATTTAACTTTAAGTGCTCAAGTGTATGAGCACATTAGGCTTGTATTTAAGGCTGAGATATCAGTCCTAATGTAAGCATAATCAAACATTTCTAATCTACTGATACAGACTTCATGCCAGTAATGGATACTATACTGTATACAGGAATGACAAATACAAACAAGGCAGAGTAATCTGGCTTTGTGATGTCAAAAAAGAAACAAATGAAGGGAAGAGACAAACTCTCATTATTTTGGGGTGACTCGCAGAAAGTGGAAGAAAAATAAAAAGACTTTGAAAAATGAAATGAACTGATACACCACTCAAACCCACATTAAATAAGAGATTCATCAACCCCTCAGCATGGCTGAATATTAGTTTTCCTTTTTTTGGGACTAAAAACAACTTTGGGTCAGGGTCGCAATACACTTAAGAAATCAATTTAAAAACCTCATGAGACCTTATAAAGACCCCAGAAAGAGTTAATTCTGACTTTATACTGCATAATGAATGTCAATCTTCTCAGGCCCTATGTATTAACTTCCACGTTCTTCTATACCCTAAAGTATTGATTGTTGAGGGCTCCGTTTTAGGCAGGTTCCCCACGCAAAAGACATCTGGGACCTTGTTGAGGAGGTGCAGGAAATAAAACAGTTTATAAATTTGGGATTTTTAATTTTACAATGCACAGAAAGGCCGGATTCTATGCATAATCCAACTTCAGGTTAATCAGTCACAGCTGTCTCCCAAGAGATGGAAAGAGATGCAGATTTGAGTGCAGAAAACTTAAAAACGTTTACAACTGTTACCACGTTTTTCTCCCAATGTGTTCAGGAGCAGTCCTTAAAACAGCTAAAAACAGGTTTTAGTGAAGAAAGTCTTGATTCAGATGCCATCTAAGAATAAAAAAGGGCCTCACAGGGAAAAGTACATCTTTTCTGGGCTTCAACATTTAAAATCAAAGTAAAGGTTTGTCAACGGTCACATATTTTACTCCTGTTAACAAGCATATACCGGTCTACCAAAGTTTTTTTCCTAAAATTCACTCAGGTATTTTATTTGCGACATGCTTACAAACCCATTTGTTTCAGCCCTGCTCTGATCAGCCTGTTTTAGTATACAATCTCATGAACTGTGTCTGATTAAACCCCTGAGTGAGGCTTCTGCTTTCCAGTGCTGTGCTTCAGTGTTTACTGTGGCCACACAGACATGCCTGCCACTTCAGTCAAATTATCAGCTGGCTCGGGTGCAAACTGAGTGATGTGGCATGTCTCTAAATGATATCATCAGGAAATAATTTAAAAAAAATTACATAGGACACACTCTGAAAAGCAACAGAGGAAGGGGGGATTTTGGACACATACGAAAAACCTATCAGACTTTTTAAGGATTTGCAAAAAGTCTGATAGGTTTTAAATTTGATATTAAAAACATGTTATCACCCTGTTCGATATTTAAGGCTTCAAAATGATGATGCAAGAATTTTCAGTATTTCCAGCCATCACAGTTCTCTCTGACTCTTGCAATGGTTTTGTTAAAAAAAATGACCGTGGATGTGTTTAAAAACTTTAGATTGTATTTTTTAAGGTAACTGATCATTACATGACTCAGCTCATCTCTCAACATGTGATCCTTTAGACTGTTAGAGCATTGAAATTCTTACCACCTTTTCTCAGAGGAATTCTTAAAAATCCCAGTTATTCCTTTTATTGGCTCCACATTTTTAACTTCTTTTCCTCTGCTGTTGTTTGAGCCTGCAGTAAAACATGTTGATTACACAACTTATGAATCTCTCGAGCCCCGCCGACTTTACCTCTAAACAAAATGAATGAATAATGAGCAGAATGATGGCCCTTTGGATACGACTGCCCATAGTTATATTACTGTGACTATTTGATTTACCATATTGAAATGCTGATGATTGTCCAATAAATAATGCAAAAAGCGGATTTCCGAGTGGTGAGGCGAGTGGAAAGAAATCCACCTTGCATATAGATGGAAGTGTGTGTGTGTGTGTGTGTGTGTGTGCGTGTGTGTGTGTCCCTCCAGACCCCCTCTCTCTCTCTCTCAGCCTGTGGCCCAGAGCGGCTTTATCATTCATAGGACTAAACAGACAATCAATTCAGCAGCCATGTATGAAGGATGAAGGGATGCGACAAGCTGTGAATGATGAGGAGCCAAAAATCAAAGGCCTCACTCCTTCTTAGCTCTAATGGCCATTACCAGGCCAGACAGCAGCAGTAAAATGAGGTTAATCATTCGCACAGATCCTCTCCAAGAAGATTGACTGGACTTGATGCCTAGTCAGATCACTCATAAATATTTACTTCATATTAAACAGCTGTGTACGCTCTGTTATCACGCATTGATTCCTGACGGATGCCATCAAATTATTGTTTCAAGTGTGGTCGGTAAAAAGCATTAACG
The DNA here is from genome assembly GCA_036419115.1 of Scarus forsteni. Classification (NCBI taxonomy): domain Eukaryota; kingdom Metazoa; phylum Chordata; class Actinopteri; order Labriformes; family Labridae; genus Scarus; species Scarus forsteni. The sequence continues at coordinate 55,548,191 of JAZDUH010000098.1, read as the reverse complement.
CAGTGCTTGCACCAAGACTCAATTCTGCTAACCACAAGGAATTAATAATGGAGGAATACTGACAGGATGTTATGTTAGAGGGGAGTTTCTTAAGGGAGTTAGAAAAAAGTAGCATGAATCATCGTAGAGTCAACAGAAAATACAGGAGTGTAAGCCACATTCACATGCGCTCTGTCTAAATTAAACAGTTCACATTTATAGGCAAAGCATGGATCAGTATTGAACACACAGGCTCAGTCCTTTGACCTTATTGACAAAATAAAATCGGAAATTTCCTTAATAGAAAGAGTTAATGTTTCCTCGGGCGGACATGTTTCCGATTCAATTAGTTTTAATGAAGCCGGTGCTCAGTGGTCAGTGGAGTAGAAAAAACAGGCATAAATGCCTGATGGTAATAGAGGACATATTAAGGAGGGAAGGGATCGGACACACGGTGCGTGTTTCTAAGTGGCGAAAAAATGCCTCCATCAGGCTGGTAGGAGCCGGTGGCTTTGGGAGGCAGTGAGTTGGATGAGGCTCAAATGATGCATTAGGTCTCTGGGGCGAGGCTAGAGGAGAGTGAGGGCCCAACTGTAAAGACACACGAGAGGATCATAGTCTGGCTATGGTGACGCAAGTGGCATGTCATGGAGAAGGCAGGAAAATTATTCCCTTTTAAATGACATGATGCAGCCTTCTTCAAATCTAAAAACAACCTAAAAATTATGGAGCCTACCCTAACCCTGATAAAACTGTCACATTGAATCAAAGTTTTAACTTTACTCTTTTGACATTTTGAGCCAAACTGCTTTTCCAAAGACAAAGAAATATATGTGTGAGCAACCATCATCAATACATGGAAGCACACGTGAAGCTGAAACCTATTGTATTCTAATTTGTTAACAAATATGGAGATTTAAATTACTTAAGTAGAAATAGGAAATATAATTGATTTTCCCCAAAGTCTCCAGACCATTATTAACCAAACTGATACAGATATACACAGTCTTTGTAAATAACAGCAAGCCCATACAAAACAAAACACGGTCCTTTCATTGATATAATCAAACTTTTGGAAACAAATGTGAAACAACAGAAACCAAAATAAATTATTCTGTACTGTTTTTTTTCTATAAATCCAGTGATGATCAGAGGAAGCAATTAGATGCATTTTCACATTTACAGGTATAAGAGGATGAAACTTTGTATTGTTTATTGGTTTTAATAGTTTTATTAATTGGTTTAAAATTCATAAAATATCACTCCTTTAAAAGCAAAGGGTGACTAATAGCAGTGATTGATATTAAAAAATCCATTTAACAATACAGTCACTATATAAGACAAAACCTTGCATCGACAAAATCCCTGCTTCCTTAGGAAATGAAAAAACAAAGGAGTTTAAAACTAAATGATAGTTTTGTCTGTCTTTCAATGAATAACAATGTTTAACAGAGCAAGAAAAATATAAAGCATAAAAAATGGAGAGATGGAATTCCTGCCCAGTAACAATATATGGTCCTAATATTGACTGTAAATTATGACAAAATGTTTCATACTCATACTGGTAATAAACTTTGGAATCATTTAGTCGCCAATACAGATGCTGTGGCAAAGATACTGAGTGTTTCAATGTAGAAGTGACCTCTCATAGAAATACCAGAACTAAATAAATGTAATACATAGATACTGTATATCCTCTGAGCAGCACAAACGTATACAACACTCACAGCTAAAGCGTGTGATGTGTCCACTTACACAGAGAACACTGGATGTAAATATAAATCTGTAAACAGATGGGCATGTCTAAAATTTCTCCTTATTACCTACTTTTTGTCCTCTCCCCTGATTTACACCTTCTAAAGAGACAATGTGACTGAATGCAGCGCGGTAAACGAACCCCCTCTACCTTCCTTCATCTTCATCTGATGTCAGTGTAAAATGTCAGCATGGTCAGATGCACTGGCTCAGTTCCTGCAAGAATATGCCCTCGTCCTGTGTTACGGTTTTGTGCTGCTGCTCCATGTGAAATGAAACATATTAAACACAACCATGCACATGTAATCTGCTCATGTCTTTGGGTCAAATTGTGTGTGTGTGGGTGTGCATCTGTTATTCTATCATCTGCTAAATGTAAGATTTTCTCTTGGTCTTTTGTGTTTAAATGCATATTGTCTTGATACATGAAAGCTCCTGTAAGTAGTATTGAAGCATTCAGTGCCCTAAAATCAACGGTGGCTCTTTATGAGCAACAAAACAACGCTCACAACCAAGAGGACTGATAGCTTTACGTCCATTATTTGTAGAGCCTGACACTTAAGAGAGTGGCTGCTCTCTGCAGAGTGGCCTTTTCTTTAGACATTTTCACTGCAAATAACCTCAGTGAGTGCATACTTGACTGTTATAAAAAAAAAACATTTTGGGGAAAAAAAGAGATGTGAAGTTCTATCCCAATTTTTCGAATCTGTTTAAATAAAGGAGCTCAAAGATGATGTAGATTATAAAGAGGGTACATGGATGTGATGCAGATTTGGTGCTGTTTGATCTCACTCTTGACTTAGTCCGTGTTTGTTGTGACTGTTTTCCTTCATGTGCTCAAAAAAGTCCACATGAAGACTAAAAGAGGACAGTACAAATTTCTTTGTCCTGACATAAATATTGCAGTGAAATATTTTATTAATTTAGAGCACTGAAGGTAGATAATTACTGCAGCAACACTTACCAAAAATAAAAATGAAACCAAACTGTAAAATAAAAATAATGCAATTATTAGATTATTAAGTTTCAAACTCATGAGATCCTACACTTGAAAAATTGGGAAAATGCACATATAAATTGCCGATCACGTGAAAGAAAAGCATATCAGATGAGGATGTTTGCCCTTTATCATGCCTTCAGTTTTAACCTTGACTGAGAAGTGAGTACATACTTGCAAGTTTATCCCTGAGTCATCACATTATCAGTCACATCCAGACCTTGAGGGACATTTAAATGAAATGAGACCACTCAGAAGTAGGCGTGCACTATAGGGGGGGAAAATATGAAATGTGTGATAACATTGCAATAATGATATGAACTGTGGCAATTTAACCAAAGGTATATAGTGCTCATAAGCTGTGGCTCAGTATTTTAGACTGCAGAAAGAAATGGGCAAAGCAATGTGACATCAGTCTGTTGATTATTAAAGGAGCCTCTGGAGTGTTGATGACATGCCCTTATTTCTGAAACCAATTCTTACTAAAATGAATTCAGGTACAACACACAAAAAAATGACCCACATACAAGTGGGGGTACATAGCTGCATTATAGGTTTAGAGTGGACACATTTCTTGAACCAGACTTTAAGTTTTTTTAGGCCATACAAACCACCTAATCCCTACACACAATCATGTAACTGCCTCCTGCAGACAGCCTCAAGTGGACACTTGAGGAACTACAACTTACGACACTTGACATGGGCCTCCTTTTTCAACCTTTGAGCTCTCATAGTATCTTAGCATGCTCTCCAACCTTCTATCCTTAGAGCCCTCCCTACTTTTACCTAAAAAGAAGGAAACAAGGTCCAATCCTATGCTTTTCTCCTTTTTTATACAACACTTGTAGCTGCAAAATTATTTTTCTGAATCTGATAAAAATCTTGGAAGCTTGTAACTAATTTGGCACAAATACAGGAACAGCTAGTTAAAAGCCAGTTTTAATCTTCATTTAATGCCGTATAAATTTGGCCAAGCAGGGCTGTTATATGGCCAAATGTGGCTTTATTATATTGAAAGAGTAGTTTTCATTTAATTGTGATAAATGTAAGACATACAGTGCACTTGTCAGGAGCATGTCAGTGTATTGGGGATATAAAGTACAGATGTCAGACCAAAATAACTCCAACTTTAAAAAATATTCCAATCAAATTTCTGCCTTGTAAACTTGAAATACTGAGTCTAGTTTCAAGTAAAGCTACGACTTAATTAGTAATTCTGTTTTGTTTTAATAATTGTTAATGTTTTGTTTTTTAGAGTGACTACAGTACACAATGGAGGGTAATAAACAGGTTCGAATAACAAATTTGAATGCTACTTGGCCTGAAATTGGCTTTTTCCAATCATTTTTAAGTTTCTGAATACAATACAGTCGTCTTAAAGGTTAGTACAAAAACGCATTGACACTTGAAAAAAGTAGACAAAGTCTATAATCAATTAAATAACAGACAGCTGCAGGAAAATCCCTTTTAATTGTGGAAATTGCGTAGAAATTTCTAAACATTGGAAGTTTGTCTGTTCCAACATGTTGTCAATGTTTGGTCACTTAGGATTTTATGCAGGAGTTTGTCAATAATTATCTGTATCCAATACTGGGAGCCACTTTACATATTGAAACAGTCATTAAAGAGGACATATCATGCTTGTTTCTCCTTTTCACTATGCCAGACTAGGATGCCTGTAAAGCATTTCTGCCCTCAGTACAAGTCAGTTAGTTCCTTCATTGCCCCACAATAGCGTTCTCAATATCCTCATTTTAGGCCATTATGAAGCGCTTGTTTCAACGCTTGGTCTCAAGGATGACCTAAAGTTACCTCGCACTGTCACAGCCCTTTGTACTCTGATTGGTCAGTTCTATCGGGGTTAGAGCCAGCGTGTCCTTCTTCTTCTACTGTATTTTCCAGCAGGCTCAAAGCAGCGACCGCGTATTGAGTCCCCCTACAGGCCAGAGCTGGTAATGAGGGAGTGTGAGCGAGGGAGCTTTATACCCCTGCTGCTGAATGTGTTCCTCGGTGAGGGTTTGGGGCTAACGGACATCACAGAGGAGGAAGTGTTTTATCAGATTACTCCAATAAAAAGAAAGGTACCTCGTGATGTCATGACGTTTGAAATCTCGCGGACATCTCGCAATGACCTATTTTCAGAGGCATCAAATCTCGTTCTAGGATATCAGAAAAAATACAATATCTAATTTTTTGAAAATTAAGGGGGTGTAAGGTCTTGTTTTCAAATTTATTATATTATATGTAAGTATTAAATCATGCATCAGCATGATATGTCTCCTTTAACATTGATTGTTATTATGACCAAGTACATTTGAGAACGACAAACTCATAATTAAAAAAAGTCTTGAGGAGACTTTGGAAATATAAGTAAGTTTTCAAATATGTCCAAACTAAAGCTGCTTCCTGTAATGTGTTACCTTTTTAAACTCACTTCTAAAGAGATTGAATCGAGCTGGGAAAGGGAAATATAAAGAGAAAAACTTGATGTAATATCTTTTTTCTCTTCACTTTGACAGCAGCAATTTTTCCACTACATTATGATGTCCTCGCTCTGACAAACAGGAAGTAAACAGGCCTGAGATTTGCTCACACTTGTCTGCATCTACGGGGTATCTCAGGCCTGTGCAAGAATTTCACGTGCATGAGTACACACACTTGCACCCACAGCGACAGCAGAAATAAATGCAACTAGTGACGGTCTAACAAATCTCCCTGGCACACAGAAGTACACATCTACAGCGTGAAGGTGCCGGCGGATAGTGGAGTGTTGGATTCTTCAGGGGTCAAGAGGGGAAAATTCATGTGTGTGTGTGTTGGACAAAAGGAGGTGAGGGGTGCATGTGTGTGTGTGTCACAACAGACAGAGGAGATTCAGCCCAGGCTCCCACACAGCTTTGTCATATCACCGGGAGATTAGGAACACACACATGTCAAGCTAGGCCGAGCCTGCTGCAATAATGCACCTGCCAGCTCTCGAGATCCACTCAACCCCCCCGTCCAGGCCCTTGTCCTCGACACGCTAACACAAAAGCTAACACGCAGATACACACAGCTCATTTTTAAACATTGATCCCCTTATTGATGCACAGGGAAAGTTATGGATTAAGCACTTCAATCCTTCATAACATTTTTTGGTCTATTCAGTTTTATTTTCTGACTTAATTCTGGTAGTATTCCCTCCACAGACTTCATGTTATATCGAGATTTTACTGAAGAATAACTTTTTTTTTTTAAGCCCTTCTTCACTTTATTCAGTAGGATTATCTTTTGTGTATTACTGTTACTTTGACAGAATTCATCAGCAGTGTAGTATTTGTTGATGTCTTCATGGATAATGAGTACAATGTGCAAAGATTAATTAAAAAAAAGGTTGGGAAATATACTTGAGGGATGTAAATAAATGTGAGGATTCAAGTGAGAAACCCAGCAGCTTGATCAAAGTTTAGCTGGCAGGTTTCAAACTGAAACGTATTTCTGATTATCCTCCTTGATATGACAGTAAATAAATGTGATTTTCAATTGAACATCCAATGGCTTCTAACAAGTGCTTTACACTTCCTGGCATGCACATGTAAGCTATATACAAATATAGACATGCAACTGCACAGGCCTCAGAAAAAGTTGAAAAACATGCAAAATTATTGATTAAAATTAAAATCTTTCAGTCCAAATCCATAGAGTACTTTGCAAATTATCTTGCTTAGAGACAGAAAGATAGATGGACAGTTGCCATCTAGCACATAACCTTCCAACAGATAATACTGTCTTGATCATATGAAAAAAATAACATTTTTATTAAAAATAACATTGAGAGATAAACTATCACATATTAGATTCTTGCCTAAAAATCCAACCAAATATTAGATTTTTGCATGCATATGAACCCCTCTGTTTCAGCCCTGCTAAAAACAGGCCATTTTGACATTTGTGGCTTTGAATCATAGTGAGCTCACAAGAAGTGAATAAGGCTTTAGTTTTCCAGTCTATGTTCAAACATGAAATATCTAGACACCCTCCACTGAGGCAGACTCAGTTTGCTGAACAAACATATAGTCAAAGTTGTGTCTCCAATCTGAGGGAGGTTCAAATCCCTCTTAGACATAATCAAGGAAGAAATTTGAAACTGGCTTTTTAAGCACATATTTTCTCCCTGGTGGAGTTATCAGCAAAGAGAGAGAGATACTGAGGGTTGTTGACCTGCCATGGACAAACATCATTTCAAATCAAAATAACCAAAATGAGTTGTGCTCAATATGTAGCCACGAAAAAACAAATGTGTCAAAATCAGTACAATTGATTTTCACTGCATCATGTAAGACTGGGGCAGTTATTGCACAGTGCCTCCTAAGGTTTGGGGTTTGGCTCCCAAGTGGGCCCAAGAAGTATGCCAGGTGGGCCGCAAGAGATGATTTACAATACTTGCAAAACAAAAACATTATTTTTGTAATTGAAATTGTGCTTTATATCCATGGTTCTCAACCTGGGCCCCTGTCTCAGAGGGTTTTGGAGGAGCGTGAGGTTCTTTCAGCTTTGAGGTTCTCAAAATGTGTTTTACCAAAAACAAGACGACCACTCATGGCATAACTGTCTTTGCACAGGGATGTGTATTATTTTATCTTGATTTTATCCATGAAAACCATTAAAATTGGTGTTTAGCAATTTATCCAATTAGTCTGGGTAGATCTCCAGGGGACTCGACTCTCCTTGGGTACAGCTAAGGGGGCTCCAAGGAAAAAAGATTGTGAACCACTACCATCTGTAATCATAGAATAGAATAGAATAACCCTTTATTCCTCCACGCGGGGAAATTTACAGTGTTACAGCAGCAAAGTGGACAGCATTAATAGAATAAAAAATAGACTCAAGCATAAAAACAGCAGCATGTACATTTCTCCACCTATATATGACATAAAAATAATAAATATAAAAATATACAAAGGGCTTGGAAACAAGACTAAAAGCAAATCCTATAAAGATTATATACACATTTACTGGGTCCCATGCCCCATGTCCCATGTTTGTATTTTGAAAGTCTCAGAACATTATAGCTTTAATGTTAAGTTTAGGCCTCCGTGTCACCCTTCAATCATTGATTTTGTCCTGTGTGCAGAGCTGGAAATCCTTTCAATCTCTTTAATGTGCTGCTATCAGTGGCACGTGACATTTTGTGTTTAGAAAACAGCTTTCTCTTTCCCTGACATTCTCATGTTATGGTTGTGAGGGTTTTGTTTGGCCCTGCAAGATTTTCTCACTTAGTAAAGGTCATTATCTTAAATAAACTTAGTACCTGTTAAAATTGTAAAGTGGTTTAATGTGTTTTTTGTTCGGACAATTAGTGGTGCGTGGTACAGATAGGCATGTAAAAGGTTAATTTTTAAAACAATACTGCCCTATATAAATCAAAAGCTGGATCTATATGGGTCACATTTCTTTAACCAGTTTGTGGTCATTGGTAATGTAGAAATTTCCTCCTCAGAATGGCACAAGGGTTAAACTGAGATCAGCAGAAGAATGAATCAATTTAAGGAAGAGTGGCACAAAAAAGAGATATCAATCAAAAGAAATTTGGGTATTCATGTTTACAACAAAGAATCAAAGAAATAAAAAGGTTGAATTGTCTGAAAAGTGGATATTTCACATGAAAAACAGCCAAGAGAACGTTGTCTTTCTTCATAATAGAGTTCCTCCAGGAGAAGAAGAGAGGGGAGGCTCAAAGAGATTCATCTCCAGCAGGACTCAAGGTCATCCAACCTAGTCATCCTTAGAAGCACATGAAAAATATGGAGTGGAGACCAGAAATATTCTTTCCCCCTCTAAAAAGCAGAGCGGAGGGAAGAGTCTGACTGAAGAGAATCACTGACCTTCAAACAAGCTCTCTATCCATATAGAGTAGGGAAAGACATGCACAATCCATCAAAAATGCACATGAACTTTCCCTCTTCAAATAGTTCCCGCTTGAATAGCAGTCAATGGATCAACTATGAATATTGCATGTAGTGAATTGAGGGAAGGACCAGATTGAATTCACTGTGAAATAAAAAAAAAAACAAATCCAGAAAACAAATCTGCAATATTCAAATATCAAATTTTAAGATTTTGAGCCTCAGAAATAACATCCAAACAAACAAATGGTAAGTGTAAGCCCTGTCAAAATTATTATGTAGGGGAAAATATCTACTACATCCAACATAAAAAACAACAACAAAAAAAGATTGGACAAAATATCAGTAAAAAATGTAAACAAACATTCAGCACCCTCACTATGGACATGAAATTGCCTTTTGCCACACTCCCTCCTCAGAAATGGAAAGATCAGTGTTAATTTTCAGCCATTCTTTGATTGGGTGAACCCGCCTCCCTCGTGCACGACACGGCGACCACAGGTCAGTGCCTGGTGCACTGTAGCATGAAACAAACAAATAGAAAAAGGCACCTTGTGGCACTTGACTCTCGCCAGAATGCGACTGACGGCAAGCCTGCCAGCGTCCTATAATGACGACGACCGGTGCCTCCTAACCAAAGTGCGGAGGGGGGGGGGAGCTGGTGAAGAGGGAGAAAGGTGAATTTAGAGCTGCAGACAGGGAGAGGTGGAGGAAATGGGTGGAAAAGAAGGTACTGAGGCCTAAATGGAACCAACTGCTCTAATTAAAAAGGACTGATAATTGAACAGAAAAGCAAGCAATCACATGCAGATCAATAAGCATGAATATTAGAGTTGACCGGTTAGATGTTATGACGCAGCGTAATACGACACAGCACAATACAAACTAATGTGTGATCTGACATAGACCATATCAATGTGATATTGTGATATTAATAAAAAACCTTGCAAAACAAATTCTTGAAGTCAAAATAATCTGCTTCATCGTTGGTTTATGTTTTGTCAAAAAGCAATGTTTTAATAGGTGATTATAACAATGATGCACAACATTATCGGTTTGATATCGGTATCAGTCAATATCAGCTTAAAAAGTTAAGTATCCCATTAGCAGATATTGAAATTTTTGCAGACATTTAGAGCCAATTTATCAGCCATATATCGGCAAATTATCACAGATGTACAATATTGAGGCACATTCTCATGACTGCATTGGAACATTCAAAAATTAAGATTTTCAGTTTTGAGTTATTATGCCAATTTTCTTGTTAAGGATATGTTCCTCTAAAGCCCTGTAAAACTGAAAGAAACAAGTCAGTTTACCTTAAGTACAGAGCTTGTGCTCTTGACCAGAAATATTGGTATCTGTTGGCGATAATGAATTAAAAATTGTTGGCATATCGTATGTCAGCAAAAATTCAACATCCTGCTCTCTAGATCATTTTTATCATGTAAGTTAGTTCGAATTTTTTTAGATTTAATGATTTTATGAGGAAAGCAAGTGTCTGTTTCACTTTTGACTTTTTACAGGTACACAAGTCTTTTAGGATTAAACTTTAGTGAGAATAGAGGGCAGTTCTGCTCATTGAGCGGCAGAGAACAACATCTAGGAATTGATATTGGTGGAAAGAAACAGTGAAATGCTTTGATTCACCAATAAAGTGCAGAGGTTTTAGTAGTTTTCAGAATGCCTCTTTATTTGGATGATGCTTATATTGGAAAATGTACATTTTAAGTCGGTATATGTTTAAAATGGTCTAAATAATCTTACACAAAAAATGTCAACTCAAAAAATCCATAGTGCAGCATTTATGCCTGAGCTTTAGTGTGTAGCCTTGCAATAACTATAACTCTGTTCTTAATGTGACACCCAAACTGCTCGGAAATTTTGATTTCATGAAAAATAAGTGAAATTATATCAAAATTTTGCCAAATGAAAGTATCACTAACTTAGTAATTTCATCGATTTGTGGTACACTCTATGGACCAGTGTATTTTTAAATCAGTAAGTGTCAAACCAGCTGGTGTAATTGGTTTTCTCTGGGTCTTATAAAAGCTACTATCATGGAAACAAAATCTGTTGTCCTCATTATGTCATAAACTGATGTTTAATTTTATGAGTCATTTTAGGTTTAATGTAAGAGCTTAATTCAGATAAAAACTAGAGGAAAGAGAAAAGAGTAAAAAGTAGACTTTGTTTTGTTGACTGTCTGTGAGCATGATAATGTAAAAAAGTTCTAAATGGATTTTGATGGACTTCTCAGGAAGTTTTGGTCATGCACACAAAAGTAGTTTTAATGATAGTGATCCAAATCCAGATGCAGAGCCAGGAAATTCTTATAGAATTTGTTTACATTGCACTAACAGCAGTTTTCCACATATTAAATAAGACTTAGACAAAGAACATAAGAAATGTCTTAAGGAGCTTGTGTTCTTGGACCTTTAGCTGTAGTTCTTCCTTAGTTTTCTGTATAAGCCTGCTATTGGGGTAGGATTTATGGAGAATTAGAGCTGTGACACAGAGAAGATGCAGCTACGACCTAACTCAAACACGCGCCTGGTATGAGAGAGTACGCCACATGCATCCAGTATGAAACAGCTGCAAGAAAATGACAGCACACGCAAGAATCTTTTTTTATTTAAGAAGAAGAAGAAGAAGGCATATCCTATGTAACAGAGCATTTTCTTCAACACAGTCTCAACATGAGGAATCACATTGTATTTGATGTGTCACAGTGTCCTGTCCATAGTCAGACACTCAATTCACAGTCACTGTCATAGCAGCTGTAGCAACATCTTGTCATGCAGGTAAAACATTGCTTATCTCAAGTTCAATTTTTTTGCAATGTTAACAAACTATCTCTGTGTTAATGCATCCAAAGCATAATTAATGTCTGAATAATCATAGTGATTTAGTTTACATATTTAAACCTGTTTGTGTATTCCATTTAATCATCATGTTCAATCAGAAACAGCTTACAGAATAATAAATACTGGATGGAATATAACACAACATAAACAAGGTCAAACCATCTTGTTTATATCATTTATTATAGAATATTATTATAGAAATCTTTTTTGTTTAGAATTACTTGTGTCAGTGTGTCCACAACAAAAGAGGTAATCGTTTTTCATCAAGTGGAAAATAAAAGCCTGTGTCACAGCCAACAGATCAAAATGAGAACTTAACCTATCCAACAGATTGTTATTCATAAAATATTCTTTTTATTACCCGAAAAATTGGAATCCGTACAAAGAAAAATTAAGAACCAAAACTGATAAGGTAAGAGGAAACTAGAACCAGGAACAGTAAAATCAAAATGGTGCCCAGCCCCAGAATTGATGTGGGACAACACATTATGGTACAATGGAACAGTGGAACAATATGATACAAGGTCCCTGCCTCATGGATGAACATATATGCCCATTTGAGTGACAGAGATAATGGAGTGGTGCAGAAACGAGTCCTAAAATGTGGATGTGAGTCAGCATTTGCATATCCAAGTCGTTTTTGAAGCAGACATAAAACCAGACAAACATTTGAGTCTACTCTAAATCATATTTTTTCTTTAAGAGTAGATATTCAGGGATTGTAAACTTAGAAATTGTTTAAATGGATTGCATGTGTTTTTTAACATGACAGACCAGACAGACAGTTCCATACGTCAGTCATGGAAATATTTCACTTGTCCATCAGGAGAAGAGCCCATAGAAAACGTTTTAGTGGCAGAAGCTTCAAAATTAACTGCAAATGGTGATTAGACGATCGGTCTGCCAGTTACACTCATCGCATATCAAGCAAAAGTACGACGTAGCAGCTCGACCCTGTGGTTAGCTGTTAGCTTAAACTACGTGTCAGTCCTTAGTCTGTTGTCTTTCATTAATATTATACAACACAGATGTTTCATTTAGCACCTGAATGTGACATGAACCTCGTCAACAACAATCCCCACCAAGTTCTCCTGGTACACTTCTGAGGAGAACATATTTCGTCAGGTATCATTGAGTAACCACGACTCCAAGCTACCATAAACTAGCTGACATTGTCATTCCCTCACAGTTCCCCAGCAGTGATCCCCGGCTTCTCTATCAAATCAGAGAAGCCGGGGAAAGGCTTTTCTCCTCTTTCAAAGAAGAAATTGGGTACATGTCTGATAAAACCTCAGATATTGCCACAATAGTGGAGACTGCCTCAGAAGCCGCCATTGTTTTCAAGCATGCAGTCACTTTCTGCTGTCATCACATCTTCAGTTTTCACCTTGCTTCCCTTGGCTGTCCAGCTTTTGGCTGTGAAGTCACAGAAGGTTGGATCTTGGCAAGGTGAATCTGTATCATTTCAAACAATGAATCAGGCAGATTCATCTGCACTGCAACATTACATTTTTTATGCAAACGATATAAACTGTAGTGTTAAACCAAGCTTTATTTGCAAGTCCAAGAGTTACAAAGTGAATTGTATCAACCTGTCAACAGAACATGAGCTCTGTAGTGCACAACATGAAATGTGCTCACATGTTACAATGCCTATTTCTTAATAATGAAACTGAACTTGTTTTAAATAACAGGACAGGCAGTTCCCTGAGACAGTCCAAAGTATTAAAATAACAAAAACAGAATGCCCTGAAAGCTGTACTTCATATAGGCCGATAGCCCTTCTTAACTCTGACCAAAAACTTCTCTCTAAAATCTTGGCCTTACGCCTAGAGAAGGTTCTCCGCCATATTATTAAAGAGGACCAAACTGGTTTTGTTAAGGGCCGAAATTCAAGTGATAATATGAGGAGACTCCTTAACATCATCCAGCTGACCCAGAGCCGTAAGGACCCAGCCCTAGTACTTTCTGTTGATGCCGAGAAGGCGTTTGACCGAGTCGAATGGTCATATTTGTTTTACGCTCTGAACGAATTCGGATTAGGTGATAATTTTGTGAACTGGATCAGGGTTCTGTATAATACCCCAACGGCGGCAGTTCTAACTAATGGGATGAGATCTAATAATTTCCCCCTCCACCACGGGAACAGGCAGGGTGATCCCCTCAGTCCCCTTCTTTTTGATATTGCTATAGAGCCACTGGCCCAGGCAATAAGGCAAAACACTTTAATTTCTGGTATTACTGTTGGTGAAAGGGAACACAAAATTACCCTATACGCAGATGATATTTTGATACATTTATCACATCCTCAAATTTCTGTTCCATGCCTGATTCAAGTCATTTCATCTTTCAGCGCCTTTTAAGGGTATAAAATTAACTTTGCAAAATAACAAAAACAGCTGTAGAGAGTCAGGACCCTGAATTTCAGTTGAGGTCTGTTAGCTTTGTCTAAAACCTTCATGAACTTGAATAACTATATCCATGCCAAATGAACTAATATTTAAAAATGGCAGCTATGTTTATATTTACCCCACTTTCGAGAGTTAAAATCACATTAAAAATTTTGCCCATCTTAAAATTCATACAAAAACATAAGTAGCGCATTTGGACAGGGTACATGGAGGGTGGGTGAAATGTGAGAGAGGAATGCTGAAGAGGACAGGCAGGCTGATCATCCTGTGATAAGACGAGGAATATAAGTCTGATTATCACAGAGGCCGAGAGCATTAGACAGACAGTTGGGAGTCATCTCAAAACTCAGGAGGGAAGAGGCAAGACAAGAGGTCACAATTATACCCCGCTCGCTGCACTCCCCTCCTCCTCATGAAGTGCTCTAATATATTCGGTTAGTTCCTGTATGGCGCGGAGGGGAAATTCTAATTAAAGGGTGCGGGGAATTTTGACACATGTGAGGCAGAGATCAATATTTAGCACCATAATCAGCCATTCCTGATGGCTCGACGGTGTCACTGCGAGAAGGCTGCAGCTCTCCATTAGAGCGCCGCCGAGGAAGGAGTTGAGCGAAGCATGCAGACGGCCAGGGGAGCAGACAAGACAGCCAAACAGGCAGGCTGAGGACCGCCAAACCGGCCCCGCCATCATGAATCAAAGCAAGCGATGCCTCTCGTGCTTCATTCTGCTCTGCTTTTTATCTTCATTCATCCTCTTAAAGGAGAAAAGTGAACTCTGTCAGACTGCTTTGTGATGGGGTGCAGGGGAAGGGGGGGAGAAAGGGAGAAAAATGCCACAGAGGGGACACAGTAGATCAGGAGGAAGTGCAGCTGTCAGGACTTTAGACGCAGAGATGATTGGAAGGTACACAGATGGTCCCGTCTATTGAGCCATTTCTCTTTAGGTGTGACAAAAATTTCATTTTCATTTCAAGTCAAGGTGAAAGAAGTATTTGTATCCGTTACTTGAGTAACAGGAAGAAACAACAATGAATAAACTGTCAGAGATCTCAATAAATATTTCCAAAGAGTAGAAGTTTGTTGACTGGATCTCACATTTTAACACTTGCTGTTGTTAAAATGTAATTTCTAAAACAGGTAATTTCTTTTGTTAGTGTAGATACATTATATATTCTAGAGTATTTCAGGCTCCTATGACTGTTGAACCTTGATGCGTACGTTTTGTAAGAAATGAATTTTTATTGTTGCAAGTACAGCAAGGTTTTCAATGCAGAAAGGTGAAGTAGTTTGCATTACTTTTACCTGGATGGATTAAAATTATTGTACGAAATGCAGGTTATCTTGCTACTTAAAACAAAGCTAAAATGAAATGCTGAACAAAAGTCTTCCATTTAGATAAGTGGTTCGCAGTTATTCTTAACTAAACAAGTACTAAATGCATTTTAAAAGCACTCTAAATACAAACGTTGGGTTTCTTTCGGATAAATATTTCATCATTTCTACTTTTCTTTGTGATATGTATGTCAATATTAGAAAAGAAATATGTGGAACAGTCTGAAGATACCGTACCATCCATTAAAAAAGTTACTTTGTATGGATATGAATAGAGTGTGAAAGCCAGAAGTTTAGATATTAATGCTTGCACCTAGTGGGGGAGACTGGAAGCAATTGCAACACCTTGTCATATTTTAACTTGTGACTAAGGGATGATTTTTGCAACATCGTAATAAATATGTAAATGTGTAAAATGTGTACAAAAAAAAGCTACCTATATATTTTTTAACTTAAGACAGGAGTGTTATGATTGCCCCCACCACATTTAGGGGTAATTGATACTTAATAAGTCTCTACAATGATAGCATATCCAAATTATACCAAAGTAACTTCCTGTATTTTTCTGTCTGTCTTTGTATTATGAATGTGGATGTCTTACCTAATCTACTCACACATAGTGCATGGAGTTTCACGCTTGCTGTTAAAAAGCATTTTATCAATGTTTTTATATAACCTGCAAGATAACGTTACAGAATAATCAAACCCATTTAAAAATAATAATTATAAGTTTTTAAGGCATGTAACAGAAACAGGAACATTTGGTTAAAGAGCTGACAAAAAGCAAAAAACATTCCCCCGCTATTTGTTCAAACATATGTTCGACAAAAGTTCTTTGTGAGTAATATATTTTACTGCATAAAGACATTAGCATGAGTTTTTTTCTTTAGCTAATAAAAAATGCAAAACTATTAATAAGATAAAGGTTGCATTCTGTCCACACGGGTGCCAAACCTGTGCAATTTTTTTTCTCACAAATACTGTAAATAAGTTTTTCTTTTATTTTTTGTTGCGAGGCAACATTCAAATCAGCCTTAAAATGTAACCATTTTTCCATTGATGGTATATCTCTATTGTTTTCTTTGTGTTTTATAAGAGATGCCGCTATGTATTTATGTGGTGGCCTTGAAGTGAAAAATACAACAACAATAATCAAACACCACAACAACTTAGATACACAGCAAAAAAACAAACACTTTAATCCAAGAACAAATTAAAGGATAAGAAAACCAAAGAGATCCTTTGTCTATATTGTTTCTTAGTTGACTTACGGTTGTTAATTTCTGTTGCATTTTATTATTTCTTTTAAATTTTGGTTGTGTTTTGTAATTTGTTGTTATGTTTTGCAGTTTGTTTAATGTCTAATCCGATGCTTTGTGTGTGGTTTTGTTTTTAAGATTTTGTTGTGTTTTGGAATTTTTTTAAATGTTTACTTTTAATTTGTTTGTGTGCTTTTGATTTGTTGTTATGTTGTTGTTTATTGTTATTGTTTAATCAAGTGTGTTATGTTTCTTTATGTCCCTAGAATTTTATTGTATTTGATCTTTCCTTTGTGTTTTGTTGAATTGTGCGAATTATTTTTACTTTTCAGTTTCTTGTATTTCATTTTTTGGGACCCTTGTACGTTTCTTTAGTTAGTATCTTTTTGTGTAATTTCAAAGTTTTAATAACTGTGGTTGTGTTTTTAATAATCACTTAATCGCTTATTGCATTTGGTTTTGTTTTTTTTCTTATTTCATTGCTATTTTTGTGTGATTTTTGAGCTGTTTTTGTGCATTTATTTGTTAAATTTGTACTTGTATTTTTCAATTTGATGTCATTTTACAGTTTGTGTTGTGTTTTGGGGCTACTTTTAATTTATGTCCATTAAAACTTGACTCAAACCGTATGCTGATCAGAAACAAAAATTAAGAAAGAGACTCATGTCTGCTTTTTCTGAACACTTGTCTGAACTAAGTAACATTTTTTAAGCTAAGGAAAAAAGGCTCTTCAAAAATAAAGCATTCAGAGAAATGTGACACATCCCGTCTACACCAAAAGTGGAGTATACTTTACACGCCGGAACAGTGGCTCCTCTAACATGAGTTGTGACCACTGAGTCAGTCTCAGGAACATCGTGTTGCCTCCACAGGGCAAGGCGAGGGGGCAGAGGAGGGGGCAACAAGAAGGTGGGTGGGTGTGTGTGTGTGTGTGTAGGTATATGAGTGAGTGGGTGGGTGGGTGGGGGGTAAGCCCAGCACAGCCCAGCCCAACCCAGGGTGTCCCCTGTCTCCATGTGTCAGCCCATCTCCTTGTTCTTGCATGTCACTGACACACACGTGGGTACTTACCAACCCAAGTTGCTCCAATTAATGGTTGTCCCACTGCGCTGTCCGTTGTGCGGTGTGTGCTGGCCCGGGTGACAAGATCTGGTCTGGGATCTGTCTCTCCAGTGACATAAGGAAGGAATTTTAAGAGGGAAAAGTGATGCAAACACACAGCGCCTCATGCTGAGCCCAGATAGGTAGATAACAAAGAGTCTGGTAAATGAGTGGCAGCGAGGACGGCATTGAGGATTCTCTAATTACTTGCTGCAATCTATCTAAGTCACCGGCCTTCTAATTTGATTTATCAGAATGCATGAAATCCCTCGGAATAATGCCCTTATTACAAGGACAGAATTGACGGGGGGACAAGAGGTCTGGCGAGAGGAGGAGGAGAGCGCAGATTTAAGCATCAATTACAGTCAAAAGGAGAATTAATAGTTATTAATCCACAAACATGGCTATCCCTCTCTCCCAACCCTCCCTACACTTGCCCTGACACGCATGCACACGGGTGCGCACACCAGCATAAAAAGCAAAAAAAAATAAGTGGTTTTTGTTCACATACAAAAAGAGACTTGATGGGAAGATGCAAAACACACAAATGTATAAGAATGAATGAACAACTGCATGAAATGAGAATCTATAAATACATTTATGTGTAAAGGTAAGAGAGCAGAAGAGACAGAATGCCATAAATATCTGTTAACTGGACGGTTCCTATCATTTTAGCCACTGCTGGACCAAAGGTCTTTAACTCTTTAACTAAATTCTTGACTGACAAATTCAATTGCTGTCAGTCTGCCATGGCCCTCAATGTAATATGTGCATTTTGATTCAATTTGCCCCACAAATACATACATATACATATTGTTTATCTAGTTATGGTCTCAAAAAAATCAATACTTATATCTGTGCTTTGTCATCCCTAAGTGCATCATGAAATAGCAAGATATCCCTCTAATTGAATCCAACTGGAGCACACAGGTTGTTAATTTTGGGCTATTAAGCTTTAGCAACATTTACAATGTCTTCTTTTTGGCCCTGTTGATGACTCTTGTTTGTCCCTTGTATGAGAAAAGAACATTTTATATTTGGAAGAATTGGATTTGGAAAGGTCAATCTGAAACAAATAATGATAAATCAAAGATGGAAATAACTTGGATTATTTCGAAGGAGAGGAATTCAAAGTACAAACAAACAACCTAATGTATGACTTAAAAGACTATTTTCAACCCAAACTGTGAAAATTAATACAATTTATTGTACTACAGCTATAAAGACAGGTGTGGAATATTAAACTCCTTTTTTGTTAAGGGTCAAAATGCTGATGTGTTAAACTGAGAGCCCAGTTTATCTAAACTCAACAGGCCATGGTGACAAAGTAATGGATTAAATAAATTATTAATCTTATAACTAAGGGTGGAAATTGATTTTTTTGAAACCTATTCCATCAACAATTCTACTTATTGATACATTCTTAGATTTCTGGGGATTTTCTGCGTGGAACAAAGCGGCCTTCACAGGTTTTCTGTGTCAAATTTTCAAACACGGCACTCGTGATATTTAACACTATGCTGCAAATTGTTGGTGTTCCTATCCTTACGTAAACTTACACTGGATGTTGTGCATTTAACATCACTTTGTGCCAGATTTATCCACAATTTTGACCACTTTTGTTTCCCATTTTCCACAGTCATATCTTTGACTTCTGTTTTGATGTTTGTGCTGACTGCCTCTGTGGACATCCTTGATTTAAAACGCAACCAGAAGTTAGTGGACAGAGTTGATAAGGGCAACTAATGTTTATTCCTTTACCTACTTGTTTTTAATATTTAGCTGGAATGGTTTTTGATTCCCATCCCTACTAATAACAGGTTGTCATGTTGCACTGGAAAGAGACACGGAATGCATGCAGACGGATTATGGCTCGGTTTAGACTATAAAAATAAGAAGGATCTGATAAGTTCTGATAGAAAAAAAAACATTGTTTGTGAAGAAATGATACAGCAGATTTAAAACTTTGACTTAACATGTTATAATATTAAAAGAAGAAAAATTCCAGTTTTAAATGTCTTAGCATTGACTTCATAATCTAGAAAAATGTCATCTTGTATGTGCCCAGTGCATAGACAAAAGACATTACCTTGTCCGAGGCAATGTTTTGTTGGATGGTACCACAGCCTAGTGTGACTTAAACAAATAAAAACAATACAAATGATTTGTGAGATTTTAGGAGGAAAAAAGTTCATTTTTGAAGTTTCTAAGTTCAAACAGCATACGATATATCAGAAAACCCTAAGAGCTCAGAGTTCCAAGGTAAGGCATTTGTGAAATTGTTTGATCATTTACGATCAGAAATGTGGAAAATCTTCCTATTTCACAATTAAAAAAATGTTAAAACTCTCAGATCCATATCTGGATTTTGATCACCACCAAAATCAAAAAAACATATTTTTTGCTCTGTGGTTGACAGGTTGACAGACAAAGATTCAAACAAACAAACAAATGGATGAACACCAGCAAAAACTTCAGCTTGGCGGTGGTAAAGAAGAAATTTTTCAAAAACATAAAATTACAAGAAAGCAAACTCAACCATTCTGAGTTCTGAAGGTGAACAATACCCTTTAGCGTGAAAAAACCATCATAGATGGAGACATTTGCCAAGTTTCATTACACTTTAGAGTTTTATTGGACTACAAATGAGGAGGTACTTGTGGTTTAAGGCCCCAGTCCTCACATTATCATTAAAATCTGGATGTAGAAGAGACTGTTGTGAATTGAAGCTGTGCACATTGCTGTCTGTTTTGTTGGTGTGGTCTGAGGCAGCCTTTAAAATAGTCAGACAGATTTGATGATGCAGACATTGCCTTTAAACAATGACCTCTCATAGGTACAAGTGAGACTTCTGAAGTTTCCTTACGGCCTTAAATTTCAAAAAAACAATTTTCAGATCTGGCTCGGCTGTAACTCTGCTGTAACGAAACTGTCGACTCACCGTTTATTTTATAACCTAAATGGGAATAACTGCGTTCATCCAATATTCTGAGATTGTCTACCTTCATCTTAGTTTTTTAGTGCAACATTGGTGTTTGAACTTGTGCTCTTAAACATTTCCCAATAGAAAACAGTTGCTCAGGTTATACAGTGCACAAGCAACTGGGATACTGAATATATGTTACTTATTGTTGCTTTTGGACTTTAAAGGGATTAACAGGAACCCTGCACACATTATCTGTCACAAACTCAGATCAGTAGGAAAAGAAAAAGGCTGTATTTTGTGTTGTAAATGATTATTCACATCCTGCTAATTAATTTCCATGTTGCAACGCACGGTTTTGTTAAACCAGCAAGGTCTTATTACAAGCAGAAGAATAACAAAAGACCTGCTTGTCAGGTTAAATTATTTAAGGAGGCACTCGGGCAGCATTAGGTGACACTGGGCTCAGAGTTTTATGTTAAACCCTGTGGTTTTTGTTAAAGGGTTGCTGAGTGGCTGAAAGGAGCGTGCCAGTGTGCTGTTGCCTAGCTGTCAGTCACACAGAGGCAGTATTTAGACAGGGAGCTGAGAGGTCTGCTCAGCTGCCAGCTCCTGCCTTTTAAACAGCCCTTTCCTCAGAGAGACAGCTTAGCACTGAGTGCCAGTCAACCACACACACATGAACACACACTCACACTTTGATAGGCTCCCTGATAAAGAACAATTTGGTAGAAGTGGAGAAATGATCATGTATGGTCAGACCAAAAGGTACATTGTAATGGGTCTATCCTCGTGTTCCAACAAAGTGGAGCGCGAGGCGTCTGGACAGCAGATTCATCAGCATTACTTGAATGGAGGAACAAGCTCATACAGCATTACAGGGCTGACAGCAGAAGATGAATCTAGGCAAGCGGGCGCATCGGGGATCCTCATAGACCTTCAGTCACGGCCCCGTGGTAAAGACTGAAGGATGGGAGACAGGTTGTGGAGATAACACATCAGGGCCTGTCTGTCCCTGTGTTATGATGCTGTCCTGCGGAGCGTCCGGGACAATCCTGCGTTCGCTGCCAGAGTGCCGTTGACATCAATGACAAACCTCAGCGGTGTCAGGCAGTCACTCACACTTCTGCTGGGTGTCTGTCATCATGCTCAAACGATCAGGCGCTGACACCTTTTCACGTGAATGAAGATTCTCCAGCGGCTGACAAAAAATAGTGGATGGCCTTTAAGGAGGGGAAAAAGACACAGCAAGAATAGCACCTCTCCTCAAAGGAGAGGCTTATAATTTGCAATAATGGCACACCAGTAGCTCTAGGAGGGAAAATTACAGGAAAAAGCCGATCTGAGATATCCTTTTAACTGGCAGAAACACATCCATTGTAGACAGAAGTCTTGTTTACTTGGTAAAATGGCATCAATTAGGAGTGGATGGCAAAATTAGCATATTCTCTTAATGGACTGGCCTTTCTTGTGCGGCGCGCTCGCACTGATTGTATGGAAGGGACATGTTAAGGGAGACTGAGAAAAGGTCAGGTGTCTGCACCGTTCAGGTGATCATATTTTTCACCAAACAGTTGTGCATTCTCCATGGCTATTGTCATGTTATACTGCAGCTGAAAGCAACATGCCAGTGTGCGGGAGATTTTATTTCATATCACTGCAGAAAACAAGCCCCTCATTCTGACACATAAGATACTGATCATGGAGACGGTGAAAATTAAGTGCATGCTTTTAAAATAGCCCGTGTTCTCAAAAATAACTAAATCGAAATGTACACAATATTTAAAACACGTTTTTAAATGTCTCTGATTTGAGTAAAAATGCCAATATTTGCAGTACATGAAGATTTACCAACAAAAAGTGCAGCTTAAAAATAAGTTTCTATGCTGCAAAACAATAAAACTGAGTAGAAATTGTGTTTTTTGGCTGACTGATTACACATACTTTTCAAACTGTATAAAAATGCTTTTGGGAAATTAGAGAAATTAACAGACATTTTAACACTGTGTTCAATACCCTCCTCTTACCACTGAGCCAATCAATTTAGATAAATGGCCGCTCTATTGCCATTATTAACAGCCAGCCGTCACTTTAGAAGCTAATTAATTCTAAAAAATGATATTTCATCATCAGTGCTGCGGTGTGTTTCTGGAGAGGGCTCAGCTCCTCCCAGCCAGACCAAAGCTGCAGACTGCAAATTTTCCTCCCCCCCTTACCCCCCTCGCCCCCCTTCCTCCCTTGTGCCTCTGCTCCCACCTCCCCAAATTGACTGGTCTTGCACAGTTGCAGCTGAACAAGAAAGGAATTGCTGGTGTCAAGACACAGTTTACAAATATGACATCTCCTCTGCCATGGCTGGAAATATGAAATATTGATTTATGTGCAGTAAAAGGTCTTATAAAAATGATCACATACACATGAGGGATTAATGCGTGGAAGATCAATAGAAATTTCATTCTTGACACTAGACTGTCACCTATGGTGAAATGCTAAAATAAAGAAATCAATATTATCTATGAAATGTCAAATTTATTATAATTATGTGGATGAAAGCTGGCCAAGTGGCTCCCAGGGGGCTGAGAGGGATAGGGTACTGCTCTCCAGCATCCCTCATGTCCCGCACGCTCGTGCTGCCAATTTTGAGAGCAATATTGGTGTAAAGGGTTTTCACCCGTTATGTATGGCCTTGTTGTAACAAATTCCTCCTGGAATATTTAACTGTGGAGAGACTGACAATGGACAGAGCTGCAGTTCATAGCCTGCAGGTTGCGTGGTTAACAGCTGTTAGCTTTGGCACATATTGTATGACTCTGCCCTCTCCATTCAAACCTATTTGGCAGCTGCTGCTGACACAGACAAGTCACAGGCCACTAAAGTACGACATATCAGCAGGCGTCCCGGCTCAGAGATGACAGATTCAGTCGGGCTGCGTATTGATCTGCAGGCTTGAATGTAGACGGTAATCATACTGATTTGTTTTGTTTTTGTGACACAAACCACAGAGCAGCATACAGAAGTGAGGACAGGGTGTAACTTGCTAGAGCAATAAAATAATCTAATGAGTGCATGGGGGGGGGGGGGGGGGGGGGGGTCTGTACACCAATGTATCATAATATTTAGTGATGCAATACTACATCAATTTTTCATAGCACAGTATTGACATTTTTTAGTCATAATGTCTATTAGTAAACACTCTAGATACGTTCAGGATTTTCTTTGTTTTGTAGTTCGGCCTCTAGATGCTCCTTGGCAGCAGATATTTAGCCATCTGAATGTCTATCCTTTTAACTTAAAAACTTCTGTGACTGCCGCCCCATTCAAACTTCACCTTCAAGCCATAATCTTTACACCCTTATAACACTTTGCCTCAACTCTGATTATCGCAGAGAGGGACAGTGCGGGACAAACTGATCTCCCATTTGCTCTGTCTTAGAGGTAGTATCAAGGACATAATATTGACGAGAGGGGGACAATAACTCTGTGAGGACATGAACTCTGTGCGTGAGGGTCTCTGTGTTCATGAGTTTTAGGAGCATGTGCCCTGACTAGCAAATACAAGTCTTATGACACTATGAACAGATACGGATATCAGGCCCTCAGGGGGGGCTAATGTGAATGTCCTAAGGTGCAATGACAGAGCTGTGTTGCTGTTCTTCAGAGGCATTGGGCAAAATGCTTGGGAAAGACAACAAAGGCATAAGCCATGCTGCTGAACCATGCTTTACATAAATACAGTTAATTAGAAACTGTATTTCTGTGCAGAATTTGCTGTGGGCCCATAGTCTGAAGAAAAAGCCTATTTAATTTCAAAAATGTGATATATTGCTATAGTTCAAGTATTGCAATTATCATAGCAATGGCATGGTCACCTCTGTATTGGGACATGTTCTGTATTGCGAGAATCTTGCTACTACACAACCCTATAAAATAACAGCACGTGAAAAATGGTGGGGAAAAAGAAAGTGAAGACCAAAGACTGTAAAAGCAGTGACCTGCCACCCCCTCCACCTGCCTCTCTCTCTTTATTTTTTATAATTTTTTGTTAGGACTCGGTTCAATAAAGACATTACCTGATAAGGTGTGTTTACTAAATGGCAAACAGCATTTCTGTTCTACAAAAGTTAAATTTCTTTCCTCACTCTTAAAAAATTTTAGATTGACCAGGTTTCGTCCGATCGCTATGATTCATCTAAAATTTTAAATGAAACATTGGTTTCATGTTTACAATGCAGTTTTGGTTGAATAGATTCCACCATTCTTTTGAAGGACATAACTGTGAATGTAGTCAGAGTGGACAGCATATCTACACTACTCTAAATAAAATGACTAGCTTGGCTGGATCAGGGGATGGAGATGGAGCGTAGGGAGAGTTCTGGCAACTTAACGAACAGCAGGCAGAAAAGTCATGGTTCATCACAAGTAAGCAGAACAAAACATGAGGGAGATACAGAAACAGAACATCAGATATTAATTGTATGTCCCACTTGCTTTACAGCAATTTGATACAATATTAAAGGGGTCATGATATCAAAATTCAGGTATAAAGCTTTTTCATGCACATCTACTATTCCTTAAGTTCACAAGCTTTTAATTTTACTTTAGAACTATATTTCTACATTCAAGGAAGCCAACAGAGGGAAAAATCAAGCTAAATATCATGACATGTGTAATTTCAACCATCACACAATAAGAAAATCGCATTCTGTACATAAGTTAACACATCCAAAAAGGAGTTGACACCATTTATTAAGCTCTCTAAAGTCACCTTCAAGTTGATCTCTGGCTCAAAAGTCTCCTGATGTAATTTTGACAGTGTTCTCCATAGTTCATTAGAATCTGACAAGCCCTGAAAAAATGTTAGAAGTGTTTTCGTATTACCTACAGTAGCCCTGCCTTTTATAATTGTACATAAAGAAACACCTTGTCTTTTACAGCCCCTTGCCTGTGGTATCTGTTAAAAAAAGACAAAAGAAAAATAAAAAAGCCAGCTGATTTAGGTCTTGGCGGAAGGGAGCTGTCCTCTACAGCCAATATCTTTCAAGAAATACATCAATATGTAGAACCATGTTGACAGATACTGATCATTTATTTCACCCAATCTTCGAGTATTTCTGGAGGCTCCATCATCGTGGCTGCTGGGACAGACATGACACATCACATCTACAAAAATCTACAATTTTCTGTCTTTAATAAATTCATGTATTTGTCTGAACACATGCTTTAGTGTGAACAGGTTTTAGGCAGGTAAAGTAAGAAGCATTTGAATGCGATTACCTCCGCCAAGGAGGGTATGTTTTCGGAAGAGTTTGTTTGTCCGTCCGTCTGTGAACAAAATAACTCAAAAAGTAGCGGATGGATTTTGATGAAATTTTCAGGAAATGTTGAGCATGAGAAAAGGAAGAACTGATTCGATTTTGGTGTTGGTCCGGATCAGCGTCTGGCCGCCATGGTGAAAAATGGGATTTTCGTGAATAACTACTGAACTAAAATAGATATCATTATGAATCCAGTTACTAATGGTATGTTTTCATGGTCAAGGAATCTAAACATTTAGATGAAATAAAGGTAGGACTATTATTTATGGTCAAAATCACAATATGGCTGAGGATTGAGGTGCTGGCGGAGGTCTGCGCTCTCCGAGTACTTTTCTAGTTACTTTTATTTTTAATCCTGGACAAAGAGAAGAACAACCTAAACCATATCAATATTTGAAGTGACTAACCTGTCCTTCACATCAGCACCAGTTCTTCTGGAGGACCATGGACCAGGTTTACGGGATTACAGTGTGTGATAAACTAATTATTAGGTTTAACGGTCATCAAGTAAATCAGAAAAAGCTAAAAAGCTGGGTGAAGAACAGCCAAACTCTGCTACCATGGTGTCAGTTCATGTTACTGACCATACACTATAGTAAGACTGGGTCACAAGACAGAAGATAGTTGTACTAAATCAGTAAGATTTCTTTCAGGCAGAGATTTCAAAGCAGGCAGGGGTTTCAAGATATTCAGTTCAAGCTCTTGTGAAGAAGTGCAAAGAGATGGTAACAATCAGGACGAATCATGTGGTGATCAGCTAAGGAAATCGTGCATCTCATGCTAGCTTCTGCAACAGCTTACTTCTGCTTGAAATTAGAAGATAACCATCAGCTTAGAACTGGTCAGAAATGCTCTTAATGGAAGAATTAAGTGTAAGAGCCATACCTCTTAAATAGAAATAAGGCCAAGTGGCTCAACATTGCACGAACATAAGAACTACGGTATAATTTCAACAAAACTTTTATTTTAAATGAAGAACTAAGGTGTAGAAAGATGGCAGCAAGCGCTTTGGACTGAACAGCAAAAATTTGAAATATCTGGCTGTAGAAGAAGGCAGTTTGATAGCCAAAGGGCTAAAGAGCAGTCTAAAAACAAGTATGGATGCCCATTTGCCCTTACTGTAGAGAAATGCAAGCAGATACATAAATGTCATACAATGCCATCAGGAAGGCATCTGATTAGCTCCCAACTTATTCTTCAGCAGGACAAAAACCCAAAATATACTGACAATGCCATAAAAATCTATGTTTAGCATAAAAAAGAACAAAACCACCTATAAAGCCCCCACTGAGCCCTGGTCTTAACGGTATAGTGTGTGTCAGGCATTACACAAAAAGACAGAAGGATTTGGTTCAGCCAGACAAGATCTGTGGTTAGTTTTCCAAGATGTTTGGATTAATTCTTGCTCTGTCCCTCAAAAACTGTGTGCTACATGTTTCTTTAAACAAGAGGAACATGTATATACAATTTGAAGTCAAGTCCACCACTTTTCAAGACCTCACACAGAAAGTCTGCCACCATTTGCAAATAATAAGCGTCTCTTTATGTGTTCCTCTTAAATCCTCCTCGATGTTTTATTTGCTATTGCATTTAAACTAAGAGCCATTTGTGTTCATTCACTTGTTTTCCATGTCTAATTAATATCCTTTGAATGTGTGGGGATCAATTTATTTAATCAATGTTGGGTAGACCCTCTGGCCTTCTAAAGGTCACTTAGATATGGAATGGGAAATCATCAGAGTCAAATCACAAAGGGGGTGAGCAGGTAATTTGAATGTGGCAGGCAAACTTTGCATGTATGATCACACATTTCTGAAAAAGCACACAAAATGATTTCCCTTTCCTCTTTCCATCTCAGGCGATCGTCCTTTTTCCCACCAGAGGACCCACTGTACACACTAGAGTGTGGCAGCTGTGTAATCCCTTTAACAACCGACGGGGCTATTAAATGAGGCAGCAGTGCAGCTGCAAATAGCCAATAAAGCCAGCACAATATCAACCCTATTAAACAGTAATCTCGGCAGGCTTAAGAAGTTCTCTGAAAAATGGGAGGGAAACCATAACAAAATGTAATCAAGCAAAACACGGGGATTTTCCTCCACAAAAATAAGCCAAACAATTTTCACAGTGGCTTACATGAAAGGCGTCGAGCAGCAGTGGCAGCAGCAGTGGCAGAGGCACTCAAAACCTCAGAGAACTCCTCAGCCTGTTCAGGTGACCACAGTTTGCCGCCTTATCACAAATACACACAACAAATAAAATGAGCCTGTCAATCGAAGCAATTTATCGTCACAGATATTACCAGAGAAAGGGGGAAACAGGGGAAAATAACAAATTGTGCAGTTACATTTTTTAAAGTGGCCAAATCGAATTCATAAGATCACAATTCGAGAGATAGAACCCGGTTTATTTTTCCTGCCTTTCACCGGCTTATGTGCTTCTGTCAGATGAAAGCGGAGCCGAGAGCCGGCTGTTGATGGAGCCTTTGAGCCCGGGAGAGGAGGCAAACGCAGCCTCTTGAAGGGGTGCCGGGGACAGCGATAACCAGGGGTAGGCTGCGGGAGCTCCCTCTCCGCAGCCGGGGGAAGGTGTTCCAAGTTATCAGAGTCCGCACGAGGGGGAATGATTACCCCTCCGCTGGGCCGATTACTGCTGCCTCTCTGGGTCAAAAGCAGGCCAGGATGAAAGAGAGAACTGAAGCCTCCTATCCTGCCTCCAATCATCCATTAGCACTCAGAGCAAGGGGCTTGTCTATTTCTCCAGACCTCCCCCCCTTTTCCCTCGCACGAGCCTGTCAGTCCGGTGCATAAGAAGATGAGGGACATAATCACAGGCGGGACTTTCACTCACATGTCAGGGAAGACTGTGTGGGGCCTACAATGGTAATTTATGGATCTGAGTATAAGCACTTCCTTGACATATTATTTATTCATTTGAGTTTGTTTAAGAAGAATCCTCGGAGAAGTGTGGAGCGATGTTTACACTATTGATGTATGGTATATATGCTGATCCAACCACATGAATAAGAATGCGAGTGAGGCGAGAAAGTATTAAACAACAGACACATCAAACAAGGACAACTGATTGCAACACACAATGTTTGCAGAATTCTGATAATGTAAAAAAAAAAAGGCTCCAAAATTGTACTTGTGTTTGTCTCTCGATAAGGTTGAGGTCTGTGTATTACTTGCTCTTGTGGCAATAATCATGATGGTATTGGCAAGAAATTTCCCAATTGATTAATATAAGCTTATTATTATGAAATATGTGTAAGTGGTGGATTGTATTCGACCAACAAATAAACTGCCTTAATACTCTAGTGTCTGCAGCACATCAACAACAACTTTGTCAACTTGTCTGCCATTATCAGTCACAGTCATCTTCTTGAAGCAGCCAACCCAAAGTTTATTTTAAGTCTTGCAGATAAAAATAGACCAGATGTTGAAATATAAGCTATAACCTGTTCCCAAAGCAACAAGATAAAAAGTTAGATAGCTTAACTAAAGAGGATAAATCCAGATGTGCTCAAGGTAGAGTCAGTACAACAGCTATTTGGTAAAGATAAAAAAAATGTCATCACACTGTTACGCATCTTCAAGAAAAATAACTTCAGGTTTTGATGTGGAACTTAGCAAATATAACATTAAAGATTAAAGATGAATGGGTTTGTGTTTGTATAGCACTTTTCAAGTCATTCTAACAACTCAAAGAGGTCAAACTTACTAACCTACTCGTCACAATGTTTTTTTTTGTTTGTTTTTTTTTAATGTACTTTTTGGGCATTTTGTGCCTTCATTGACAGGAGAGAGACAGTGGATAGGCTTGTGAAAGGGGGCGAGAGACTAGGGGAAGACACTCTGCAAACTGGCCACAAGCTGGATTCGAACCCAGACCAGCAGAAGCAAGTACATGGGACGTGCCTGGTTGCCAACCACTCCACCAAATCAGCACCCCCTCGTCAAGATGTTTTAGGCTTAATCGTCAAAACTAAAAAAGCTATTGGGAAGCTACTTTGAAACTTCAGTATGGCAACTAGAAGCAACGACAATATTTCCAATGCATGACATCTTATTGCGATCTTTTGTTCGAGAGTTTCCTCATAATCAAGTGACTTATTAAATGGCACAAATGCATCTGCACAAAATTAGATAGTTTTGTGTCTCTATGAGGGAAGAGACCTAAATCAAAAATCTGTTCTACACATTTGTATAGGCCTGTCTATTTTTGTCTGTTTGTCTAGGCTGCCTCTTATAACTGTTAACTGTACCTCTGCCTACAAACATTTATTGTTTTTAAATGAGTTTTATAATATAATTTCTTCTTATTTTAACAGTCAAGGGATGCTCTAGATCAGAGGTCATCAACATCTTTTTAGCCTGGGAGCTAACAGACAGATAAGGAGTATAAAGGACTACTTTGGAGTAATATGAATTTTGTATTTGTCTTAAAAATGTATATGCTTTGAATGGGCTCCATATGACACTATGTTTACTTTTTATATGTAATGATCCCTGATAATATTTGTCATAAACAGTTGTTTCGAGGACAGTATATTTTTTAATAATTAAGGTATCTTATCCAATATGTTTCACACTTTTGTGATTTCCTTTTTTAACAGGTGACATTGGAGTGATCCAGCTGGCAAGAGTGCAAATAGAGATGTGGCATCAGTGCATCAATGTAAACTTTCACCCTATGCAGCTCAAAGTTAAGGGAAATGGACAATGCTAAAATTGACTGAACATGATACTTGTGTTGTTTTGATGAAAGAATTATTTATTTGTGAATAATAAGATTTAAAGAAAAATATGGCCATTTATTTCAAGCTCTGTGATAGTGATGGTGATGCTAATTTGAAATGTGCCAGCAGGCACCTCAAAAGCACCCTGTGGGCTACCAGGTGCTCGCAGGCACCCTGTTGGCTACCCCTGCTCTAGACAGTTTGTTTTCTGGTTTTGACAAAATGGATGGAAAAAATAATCCCTTATCTAATCCACTGATTTAAAAAAACAGTGAATCAGTAATTGAAATTCGCAGTAGTAACAGCCCTACACTTTAAAGTACTTCAACAAACCACGACGGTCTGAATCTGCTGCTACCCTGGAGTTAGTGTATCACTGCATGTAGAGTATCTACATTTAATGGTGCACTCTGTATGCATTCCCCAGCCACTGCCATGTTATAGATGGACAATGGGCTGGTGTAGCACAGCTGACCAGACTCACCTCTCACTATAACAGCACAACCCTTCAGATTAAGGTCAGTGCTTCAGTCAGCTACCTCCCACTCCCCTCTCTTTAATACCAGAGAGGGACAGGGGAAAAACTCAGAGCTGATTGCTGGTGGCATCTCTGATGAACAGAGTGTAAAAATCTGTCGTCCTATGCTTCCATGCACAGGTCAGAGTAGGGGTCTTTACAATACTATAGAGTAATGCCTTGCTCACAAACCTCAATCAGGTAATTCCACCTGACCAATCTGTTTGGGGATATGGAGAGCTGGGTCTCAGGGGGGCAGGTTAGGCTGACTGAGTTTGGATGGATGTATATGAAAGCTGTGTTGTTACCCCCACAGGTGACCGAGGGGAAGCCTGCAGGTCAGTCCTGAGAAAGGAAGAGCATACGCTGCCATTTACAGGCTGGAGTCACACTGAGAGGGAGTCGCCACACACAGACACCACACTTGATGCTCAATATCAATTTTAGGCCACTGTTGTAAAGAAAGGTTTTGTGTGTGCAGAGATATCTCCTTGACTAGGCAAAGTTCATATGCAGAAAAAGATGGGGTGAAAAAAATCAAACACTCTAGCATCAACAACTGGTCTGTATGTAAATATTTCATTTATCCAAACAAAAGTCAGAACATTGACATCCGTGGTTAAGTTAAACCACAGTAAAAGAATTAAAAGGCACTTCTCTGGACCACTATCTTTGTCCCAATATATACATGTGAAGGAGGGCAGTGTCTATGACCGCCACAATAGGTTGCAATATGTTTGGTTTTAGTTTTTTATTGAGGACCCTCTTCCTGCTAAACATGCTAACAAGTCATCAAGAGGCTCCCAGGTTGTAGGCAGGGATGGGAATTGATACGATTTTATTGATACCAATGGATTCTGCTTATCGATCAAATTCTTTAATAGACACTAATCAGTTCCTGCTGATTTCCAGTGTGGGCAACAATGCAAAACATGTCACTCCTGACATTAAATGCTGTGATGCAGAGATATATACTGTATCTCTGCAGGTTGCTGCTGTTTCCACTTACTCAAAGTTGTGCAGTAAGTGTCTTGTTGTTGGACATTCAGCCATGATTTTGACTATTTCTGCCCGTCTGCCATGATATATGACTTCTTTGTCCTCATTTTGAATTTACTTCCCCTGATGCGAGTGTGATTTATTTAATCTGCAAGAGTATTGATACACAAAAAACTAATAACATTGATTCACTGGAGGATTTGCTATGAATTCTCAACTTTAATTGGTTTTCTATTTCCAACTCTAGTTGTAAGTTAAAGAAAATGAACTCTTTGCATTTCACACACACACACACACACTTTATGAGCCAAAGATATGAACACTATCCTTCTAGCTTAAGGTTATATCTGAAAGCTGACAGCAACATGACTTCTGATGATGCTAAATGGGGATGTCCCGATACAAAAACAAACATTTTAGATCAGAGCAGGTGTTAGCATTATAAATTAATCAGGTATCAGAATTTAAACCGATCGTCTCAGCCCAATTGTTTACGTCAGCTTCCATAATTTGACCACTCTTTGACAGCCTGAAAATGAGCGACTGATTTAGCAGTAGCAATCCTGTCACAAACATGTCAGTGGTGTGGAAATACTTTAATGTAGACAGAGACAAAAGTACAATGGCCACTTGTAGTGTCAGCAAAACTAAGCCGTCGTATAGAGGTTATGCAAGAGCTGCTTTTAACACAACTGGTTATATATGCCATTTAAAAAAGAAAAGCTAACGGTTGAGCCCGCAAATACGAGGAGGACGAGTGACTAAACTGTATTTCACAGAAAACACAGCCTGGTCTTTTATTTTAAGTTTGCTATCAACGGTGTAGAACCAAAACTACTTCCACACAGCTCTCCTCAGAACATTCAGAGCTGTTAATGTCCACTCGGAGTGGAAACTCTTTGTTTACTGAGGTCAAGAGAGCAGCGGATGTGACTGAGGGTCAAGCTGCGATCATAGTGCCCTCTGTTGGATGGAACGGTCCACTGCTCCAGGCCTGATGTGTCACCACACTCAATATCTTACATTCAAATACTTAGTTACCATTCAGTTACGGATATTTATTTCCATATTCGATCGTTTTTTCACATATCGAATATAATGTGACAGCCTTAGAGCAGTCTTGTGTCAAAAGGACAATATTGGTACATTGGTTTATATCCACTTCAATGCACATTGGTATTTTTTAATGCAATCTTTGTTTTGTTTGAAGGCTTAATATGAATGAAAAACTTTGTTGGGCTTTTTTTGAAAAGCAAAGGCTACTGGAATATTAACAAATGTCATAATATTCAATAAACAATTACTTTCTCTTAAAAACATGTCTAAAAATGTACTCTACGATATTAAGGCACTATTAAGAAATATAGTGTACTACTTTCCCTCCACATTGGATATTCGGTATTCGCTATTCAGCTTCAGCCACAATTTTTCATTTCAGTGCATCCCTAATGTAAATATATATATATATATATATATGTGTGTGTGTGTGTGTGTGTGTGTGTGTGTGTATTAGACATTAGCATCTTTTTCAAGGGAGTAAATACCTCAGGGTACCATATAAATTGCTCTTACCCAACCATCTGTTTGTAAGGGGTCAAAAGTTGTCTAAAT
This sequence comes from Scarus forsteni, assembly GCA_036419115.1. NCBI lineage: Eukaryota > Metazoa > Chordata > Actinopteri > Labriformes > Labridae > Scarus > Scarus forsteni. The sequence goes on along the minus strand of JAZDUH010000098.1, from coordinate 55,514,499 downwards.
ACAGATGTCAGATAAGTAGGTGTTGTTTTACCCACTGAATCTAAATAAAGTTTTCCAAAATTTCCTCACAAACATGCAACAGAACACAGAGCATTTTCTAAAGCCATCTTTGAGTTAATGCTGTACTGCATACATGCCAGTTTCAGAGCTGCTGGGATCATGAAAAAAACAAGCAACAGTAACATGTCACTTTGTGCGATAATGCACAATATAAAAAGGCCATGGATGACACGGGTTTAACTTTAAAGAGCTGCAGAAAACATTGCATAATGTGTTATTTAACAGTTCACCAGTTACAAAGGTGCTTTCTCACTGAATGCTCACCAACGAATCATGGCAGCAAATAGCAGCATAAATTATGCTATTTTTTATTGCATCTGATTGATATAGTGTGCTTTTGTTGGTCTTGTTAAGTGTTTAAAGTGGAGAAAACACATCAGCATCTCTCTGCTGCATGGAGACTGAAGGCTGATTCAGCAGTAGTCAGGGTTGACCAGGGCCCTAGATCTGATTGGCTAGCTCAAAATCTGAAAATGTAGCACACTACATTGAGGATCACCAATGTGTCCCAGTCATCCTTTTATTTTTTAGGATTTGGTACTTGATAAAAGAGGGTTTCACCCCTAGATTAGCTGTAACAGTTTGTCAAAGTTTAATTTGAATATCACCATATTGTGGGGTTCTGATGAGATTGAAGAGCATTGGAACTCGAGGTGATTTATCATGGGCCATGCTGAGCCAAAACCAATTCTGTTACAACAATGGAGACTAAAAATGTCTTTTGTCCTTGATTACTAGTGGAGATATCAGAGGTACTGTAATATGAATAATTAACTAAAACATACATTTAACTTTTTTTTAAAAATCGTTTTACTTATCAGTTTCCTTATAGCTGTCCTCATATTCCTTCAAGTAGTTGTAGGTTAGAAGGTAAATGCTGGGCACCAATGGTGACAGCACTCCTCATCTGTTCATTAAAGGTGCTGCACATCACACACAAAGCTCCACAGTGCGCTGTACCTTTCAATAAGATCATAGTTTAGGTTCAAGGTTATCAAATTAGTCTTGCTGCGTTCAATCGTTATTCTTTAAGGGAAGAGCAAAATTAATATCAACTGAATTCAAATAAGAGGCAATAGATTCTGTATGGTGAAGAGGATACCACTGAAATAAAAAGTGTCATTAAAGGGCTGCATGGTGGACTACGTCAGATAAAACCCAATATAACTGATACATACTGATCATGACTTCAGCAGTCATTCAGGGTGACCGTCTTCTTCATGATGCCTGTCTTTATTAAAAAAGAATAGAACCTGTAAAGCTGAAACCAAACCTATTAAGACATTTATTGAACTGCAAAGAATTAATGTAACCTACATGTCAAGGACTTGGACCATGTCAAGGTTTGATCCTTGTTCAGCATTAAGGAAATACACTCCTCATTAGTTTCCTTTGCTGAAATGGAACTGGCCAAAGTTATATTTGATCACTGGCCTTTTTCCCAAAAAGCTAAAACTAGTGAAACTATATACTGTGTTTACAAAACTGCCAATATCAAAATAACATTAAAGATACAATTTTCTTTCTTCAGTCTTTGTCAGCAGCCTATTCTATCCATGGTTCACTCTCCACTCCTGCTGGTTTCAATTATAAATGGTTTTGCTAAAAACAGAGATTAAAAATAATCGTATGTTCTAAAGATGTACAAACCTGTGTATTTATATATTTGCTTTTGTAAATAATTATTTTTGCTTTGAGAATTAAATGTCTTTTCCTTTACAAATTAATGCTTTAATATATTTATACAAAAATATATGTTCATGACTCATATACGACAACCTCAACATGAAAAAACCTTCCCCTCTCTCTGTTGCTTGCTCCACAAACATTTTCCTCAATATTCAGTTTTAAAATGGGTACCACTATGATGTCATCAAGGGATATGCCATCTCACCTACATGGGAGACGCTCCCCAAGCCAAACATTTGCTCCACCCACAGCCACCTCCAGTCAAAGTTACTTATCTGAGTATGTCTGCGTGGCTATCATAAACATTAGAGCACAGAGCACAGAGCTGGAGAGCTGCATCCACATAGATCACTTGAGAGGGGGGAGTTAGACAGAGCCCAAGAGGATTCACACCAGAACAGCCTGTTCTGAGCGGGGCTGAAACAGAGGGGTTTATGTCCAGAACCATTATCTCAATTAATTTTTAGACCAGACACTTAAAAATGTGTTCTGGAGACTTCTGGGATCAGTGTAAACTTGGCCACTCAAACCAAAGAGGTGTGGAATGGACAAATTTTACTTACCAAGACTTAGTGTATAGCTGTTAATGTTAAAGTACAAATAACATGTAAATATACATTTTTAAAGTTTATGTTTTCAGGCTCCTTCAGGTGGTGCCCCTCAATAGAGAGCTCATCCTTCATTAAAAAATATAAAACTGGCACAAAACTAATACGGATGAAGCTAAAGGTAAGCATTAAAAAAATAAAATACAAAATACATCAAATCTAACAATTAAATCTAAATTGAAATTTTAAAACAAAAATTCGCAACAGCAAAAAACTCAGAAAATATAAAACTGGTATGTCCTTGTAGCTAACAAACGATGTGCTGACTCAAAGCCAAAGCAGTCTTCATGTGAGTAGAGATAAAATCTGACCTTGGCCTTCAGAAATGATAGAACATAAAGACTGACAGAAATGCTAACTCAGACTAATGAAGTGGTAGTACTCGTGGATAAAATGTAGTAATTATTCTGTCTTATACCGACCAATTGGTTTGCAAGACAAGCACAAAAGTCCTTTTTGTGTCTTTGACTTTGTTGAAATCTCAAAAGCTGAGGAGTAAAACTGAAAAAGGCCTATTGATCATCCAGCATCATTCAGATGAGGGTGGTAGTGAAACAAGTTTACAAATTTCAGAGGCAGCAGAAACAGAGAGGGTGATCACACAGCATGGTCAGACCTGTAGAAACGCTGTTTTCAATGATCCAAAGCATCTCGTCTTGTCCTTTTCACATGCTTCCAATGAATTATGTATCTGCTGTGATTTATGGTGCTCCATGCTCCAGACTCTTCCTCTCGCTCAACGTGGAATCCTACATAGATTTTTCACAGGGAGCCCACTGGGAAAACCAAAATTGCTCAATTTAAGGTAGTAATTAAAACTGTCCGCAATCAATATTTATCTTTAGACTGACCCTGGAGGGGGTTTAGCGACCATCCCCCCCACCACCTCTATCATGCTGCCCAGTGTCTAGCCTTATGTCCCTGTGCTCTTCTCATTGACAGCTGTTAAGCTCTTTCAAATAAAGCAGAGACAAGAGCAAGCTGTTCCCACTCAGGACTAAAGATGACATGTGCCACGAATAAGAGCATGACAGCTATGTGTGAGCCAGCACAAAACATGCTCATGAAGTTAGGGTGATAATTATCGATTTAAGTTTCCCATGTTATTCCATATTTGATTAAATACAAACAGCAAATCCACATTTCCTCACAAACTAAAATGTTTCAATAACTGGAACTTTCAGGGATTTAGGCTTTTGAATGATCAGGTCTTGAGTGCTCTCCTGTTTTGATTCTCTGCTGTCAGATAATTAGTTTGACATTATCGTCTCACCTGTGCACAAGTGGAAGGACTAAATTTGAAGTGATTTCTCAACGGATGTTAGGATACTTTAGAAATTATAAAAACTTCAGATTTTTATCATACTAAGAAAGCAGATAATTGAGATGTGAAATTATAATGAAGTTATTTCTCGTAATTACAAATGGCTAGCAAGTTTATAAAAAACGACTTCACATAGCAGCTTGAAAAACATTATATATGAAAAAAACTTGACATAACTAATTCTTCATGTCCAAGAGGGTAAACTAAGACCGTGTCCACGCATGAGTGGATGTGGGTGAAATTTTCAGGGAATGTTGCTCATGGCACAAGGAACAGGTCAACAGATTTTGGTTGTGATCCAAACTCAGATCTTGATCTATTTTTTTATTTTATTTTATTTTTTTTTAAGATGAATTAATGATGGACATCAAGCTGTTTCCCACAGTTTCACTAATAACTTAATAAGGTGTCAGATTTTCATGACATACTCGGAGAGTGTGTCATGGCACAAGGAAGAGGTGATATGGTTTTGGTGGTGATCTGAATCTGGATGCAGATCCAGGAACCTTTTCTTGGAATTTTTAACAGTAGTTTTCCACCTTATGACACTAGCTTGCCAAAAAATGTCCAGAATGCTTTGCAGAAGATTTTGCTATTGAAGCACTGCTAGTTAGACATTCAAATCTTATTTTTCTGTTTCAGAACTTTTTTTTTTAACAAATGGACAGTCAAAAAGAAAGGAACAGATCAGTCTTTGAATGGAAAGACTTTCTGATCTTGGCCAAAAAAATCCACCTATTTATCAATATTGTGCAAAATGCAATTAGAAATACTAACAAATGGGAAACTGACAAAAATACAATATCATGCAGGCTTCAATTTTTTAAAACCCTTCTGTGTCAAAATCTACAAACACACATACAAAAAATTAAAATAAAGCACGTCACGGGAGCTTTAAAGAATTATTGCTGTTAGATGATTTGTTTTTGTTTAATCAACATGTATAGATGGTGCGAGGAACTGCTCAAAAAGGCAACTCAATAACTCACAGTTCTATCATAACTACAAAAAAGGGCCTTTTCAAAAAACACAGTTTTAAAGTCAGAATTTATCTTTTCTTTTTCTATGACAATAAATTAAATGCATGCATTCCCAAATCAGAATGTCCACATTTAATGTTCTAAAACTGTGGCTATGCAGTCAGCAGAAGTTTGTGACATCCATCAGCTATACCTGCAGAATATCTTTTACAATAAGTAAAAAATGCCTGAATTATTTTGGATTCACCTGAAATTTATTTTTTAGTTAATACAGCTAAAACTAATACAGCTCAGATAATAATAAAAAATAAAAAAAGGTCCAAAATTACAAATTAATGATTTTACATTTATATATTGATTGCATATATTTAAGCATATAAAACGTAAATGTATTCTCGACATAACCTTTTTCTATTTTTTTAACAGCATTGGTGATTTTATTGTCCGTCATAATGACCGGTGCACTCTTAAAAGCGGGCCTAAACACACATTTGTCCTAAAGAAATAATTCAAACCAAGAACCATGTAAGAAAAACATCTATCAAAAGGAGATAACACCGACTCCCAGACTGATAAATCACACTTTAATTCAATAGAGAGTATTTACTGGCAATCAATTTAGTGAGGTGAAACAGTCATGTAAAACAGAGGAGCAGTGGCATGACAGTTGGGTTACACCGTCTTCAGAGACCTCTTTGCTGCAGGCAGAAATCATGTCTCTGTCATTCTATATCATCAATTTTAATTATCCTCACAAGTGCTCATTCTGCTCCAGGCTGCCGCGGGAAAGGCAGAATCTGGGAAAAATTCCTTTAATCTATTTGTGACATGAGGTGTGAGGTGAGACCACTGTCTGTCACCCCCTCCCTGCTCCAACATAACAACACGTCGCCCTAAAACCACAGACAGCCACATAGGGAAAAAAAAAAGAGCACCTCATTGGTTCATGCTTGAACGCACATGTATGGTGCATAAACATAGGATAAATATCAAGGATGGTAATTCAGGTGAAGTTATTTATCCAAAGTCATTGGCAATGCTTCATATTTAAATAAAATACTAAAGACCTGCATACAAGGAAAAAAAGCATCAAAACAAAGTCCGTCATTATCTTTAAACATACAGACGATGACACACAGTGACGCAGCAGAGAGAGGAAGCTCAGTATGGCAGTGATAAAGAAATGAAGATCTGGAACAGACAGATTTAAGCAAGAGACATATTTCCTGTTAACTATGCAGATGCACCACGGCCATAACCTGACAAGCCAGATGCACAGCTCCATATATCTGCCATAGAAATATTTCACCAGTCCATCTGGGTAGGAGCCCTTTAAATTTGTTTTCAGGGGCAAAACGTTCAGAAAAAAAAACACAAGCTTGTGGTTGGACAATCGTTTGGCTCGTCACATTCATCACAGACCAATCCACATCAAGCATGGTTGCCTCCTATAATGTAGCATACATAAAGGCTAATGTAGCGGCTAATGGCTAACAACAGTTAAAAACAGTTCATGGACGTTAGCCATAGTGGCTAGCTTAGCCGCGAACAGCTAACAACAGTTAATGACCTTTAGCCATTAGCCGCTAACTTAGCTGCTAACAGCTAACAACAGTTAATGACTGTTAGCCACTAACTTATCTGCTAACAGCTAATGGCCTTATACTATCGTCTCACACTAAATTGTACCACAAGGCTGATTCATTTAACACTTGTATGTGACCTGAACCTCGTCAAAGACAATCCTTACAAGTAAACTTCTGAGGAGGGCAGATTTTGCCAAGTTTCACTGAGTAGACATGAGGACAATAGGCTAATCGGCATGTCTGTTCTCAACTTCCGGTTCTCAACTTCTGGTTGTCGTCACGTACGAGTTCTGCAGCTCCCGCCTCTCTTCCCTGATTGGGCCGTTAAGAATTCAGCCGAGTAAATTCGTTGGACAATGGAGACTGGCAAGACGGACCTGCAGGATTTCAGAATCAGGCAGGTCTGTCTGCTCTGCAAGGCTACCCCGGCCGCCACGTCATCAACTCAGTGCATCAATTACAACAGTTCAGAGAGGGAATTATTGTTGTACTGGAGAGCAGACAAAGCTTATGGTGCCATTTGATCACTGGTCATTGCTTTTTAAGAAAAAAATAATGGTGATATTGATTCTTTATTTTGATGAGGGATCTAAAGGGCAGAAAATGTTTGAAACATTCTTTTGAAACTTTCCAGAAATTTTCCATGGGCAGCCAAGCTGTGGAATTTCAGAAATATTTCAAACTTGGAACTTTTCATGGGAATTTTGGGGAAATTTAAAAGAACTGTATCATATTTAAACATAAATAACCATTCTGTTTTGTCATAGGCAGACATCAATGCAAAATAATAGTATTGATTTACATTATATTAAAACAGATTTATTGTGAGTAGAACTTAATCATGTTTTAACTCTTTAAAGCCTGTTGTATCATATTTGATACAAACTTTGATGATACCTCTATCTAATCAATGTGAATAAAATTCAACATTTTTCATCAGTCGTGCTCTGAGCCGCTGTTTTCAATTACTAACTATTTTGTAATAATAATTTCATCCTGCAGTATCCTTGATCACTTATGCTCCATGATAAAAGAACAAACTTGAAGAATCAAGCTTTAAATAGATTATACTAGTGCAGTAAACATTCCACAAACATGTCTTCAGTGTAAGGAAGCCTTAAACATCCATCCACAAACATCCATCAGTGAGTGAGAAATAGATAGATAGATAGGTAGATAGGTAGATAGACAGATAGACAGATAGACAGATAGATAGATAGATAGATAGATAGATAGATAGATAGATAGATAGATAGATAGATAGATAGATAGAGGGACAGTTAGATAGACAGATAGATAGATAGATAGATAGATAGATAGATAGATAGATAGATAGATAGATAGATAGATAGATAGATAGATAGATAGATAGATAGATAGAGGGACAGTTAGATAGACAGATAGATAGATAGATAGATAGATAGATAGATAGATAGATAGATAGATAGATAGATAGATAGATAGATAGATAGATAGATAGATAGATAGACGGACAGTTAGATAGATAGATAGATAGATAGATAGATAGATAGATAGATAGATAGATAGATAGATAGATAGATAGATAGATAGATAGATAGATAGATGGAGAGATAGATGGAGAGATAGATAGATACATATAAAGATAGACTGACTGATGAATAATTTAACAAAAAAATGATTAACATAGATAAATAGATAAACAAATAAACACATAAACAAACTGAGTGATGGACACCGCTCATTCCAGTCCGGGCACGCCCCTTCCCAAAGCAAAAAAACGAGGGGAAACACAGCATGTCCAATCCATGAAACTGCGACTTCTCTGCATCAGCTGATGGCAAACCACAGCAAAACTGGAGGTAAACATGAATAGCCATCACATTGCAGGCATCACAGAAGTGGTATTGTTGTTATTCTATACATTGAGACACATTAAAAATGGATCTGTTTGACTCACTCCCATTGAACTACAAGTTTTCAGCATTCCCCCTCCTGGATATGTTTTGCTGTGTTGTTGCAGCACCCCTCTAGGAGTCAACCCACGGGTCAATATAGCAAAGGTCATGCAACGTCTTGCCAATCTCCTGCTGCTAGTGAACACTGCACACAGTGATCATTATGACTCCTTCAGCCCCCTCTGTCCTCAATAAGTGTTGGTCTAACTCAGCAGGGGTGTCACTGAGGCCCCTGCTAAGTGAGACCACCTTCTATCCACAGAAAGACTACACTGACTGCACAGTTAATGTTTGTGAGCCTTTCTAATTGGGATCCATTGAGTTCCAAGGTTGGCTTGCTTGGGTTGCAGTAACTAAGCTGTGCCATCAAGCTGCCGATTACTGTATTGTCCGTTTAGTAAAAGGGACACTGAGATGTTTCCGTCAGCAAGAGAGCCTTTAAAATTCTAAGGCTTTAAAGACGTGATCTTTTTAATAGGATACACAGCATGAAGATAGGAGGTGGTGTTATGATCCCAAAGGAAACATTCCAGAAGTAAATTCAAACAGCAGGAATAACTCTGCATTTAACTTCAAATGAAAGATCAAAACACCTAATGGAAAGAGAAATATTAGCAACAGCGATACTGTTTTCACACACCAAAATATGAGACAGCATCCTCTAATTCCATAAAACAAAATATTCATCCCTTGTTAAAAGGGTAAATGAAAAAAAGTGAATCACAAAGATCTAGGACTTCCTCCTGGCTGTTGTATAAAGAGGAGTTATGTGGTTTTTATGGTTCAAGAAATTCATAACAATATAACAGCACAAGGATGAACATGTGGCCCAATGACTTTGGCCTTTGACCTCCAAAATGTAATCAGTTCATCTTTAAGCCACAGGGAATATTTGTGTAATGTTTGAAACACATCTCTTTAAGTATAATTTAGATGTTTGGCTCATAAGCAAAGGAGGATCAGGAGACTGTGTGACCATGAAATTTGACCAGGGATCTCAAATTCAATCAGTCTCCTTTTGTCACTGTGAACATTTGTGCAAAGTTTGAAGAAAATCTCCAAAAGCATTCTTTGTAAAATCGCGTTGACAAGATCCATTTACAAGAAAAAGATGATCATGAGGCTTCATAACCTCGATTTTTAGGTAATGACCTTGAAAATCTATTGTACCTGTAACTTTTAAGAAAGCAGACAATTCTGCAAAGTTTGATAAAAATTAAATCCCTCTTTAGGCTTCACATTTCCAGGCTGAGTCTGACTGAGAGGCAAGGTGACTTTGACTTTGACCCCCATACTACGATAAAATGATCAGTGAGTCAGAGTGAAATCTATGCAACAAGTACCAAGTGTCTCAAAGTCAGACTACACTCACAATCTGCATTTACAGGCAAAGAATGATCAGGAGGCTCCATCACCTTCGACCTCTTAAATCTAATCTTGGTCCTATAGGTTTATTTGTGCAAAGTTTGATGTAAATTTTTTTCTTTATTTTTTTTAAATGAGTCGATGTGAAGTTTAAATTGAATATGAGGTTTGATGACCTTGACCTAGAAATTTTTATAGTCATCCTTTAATCTACTGTAAGAGGTTCTAACAACATAATTCAAGGTGTTTTTGAGATATTCTGTTCAAGACAACAACAAAAAAGGTGTCAACTATATATAACATGGACATGCAATGTCAACTCAAGACTTCAACAGTGAGATTCATTAAGGATTGTTGTAACACTAAAATTATGTGCTGATTTCCTCCTTTACCTCAGCAAATTTTTGGTAAGTAAGAGAGCATTGTGAGTAATTCAGTTCCCCATTAAAGAGACTGTGAGGGAGTTTCTAAGTAATTACAAAAAAGTCTCACTTTTAGATATATGCCTGATCGAAATACACACTTTAAGATGAGTTTTATAGCATCAAAATAGGTTATCTATAAATGCTATTCCTTAGCCTTCTGATCAGGTCGGACAGGACAGGGCTGGACTGGATACTCAACTCCGGGAACAAGGCAATTAAAACTTGAGCAAAATTATATTATTTTATTATTCATATTACACGTCTTAGAGCACCGGGCTGTTAGTAGCGATATATAGCCAGCTACAACTAAGATAATAAGTTTTCCAAAAATTGCTTGTTTTCACAGATCAAAAACTACCGCTACATAACTAGAAAGAGATACATTACCTCGTCGCTTTGCATCCTGTAAGTTGTTGAAAAAAGAAGTTGTAAAACAATGCAGAGTTCTGATGAAGGTCCGGGCTACAACACAACAAACACACGCTTTGGCTACGGTAATGTCTTGTGGTGCGTTCCAGTTGAAGTCAGAAGTAGGAATTTCCGAGTTCCGAGTAGGAAACTGCAGCTGGAACGTCCCTCGAAGTCTGAATTTCCTACTGGGAACTTGGTGAAACCTTGCCACCCCCGAGTTGACAGTCGAAGATGGATGCCCCCAGTGTGAACAGTTATTTAGCTCCTGTAATAATCAATTTATTTGCACTTCAGACTGGGGTGTGTCACTCTAGATCAGCTGTATACATAGTATTGTTAGACTTATATATACAAAAATGCTGCCATAGTGATAATCACATTCTTCATACAACAACGCAGGGCGTGCTAACAGCAGCTAACAATAGCCTGGAAGATCGGTATGTTTTTTTCCGGCTTCAACTCGGACTCCGATAAGTCGGAGATGATGTCACTCCCAGTTCCGAGGTTACTGGAACGCAGCATTACAGCAGTCGCCGCGTGTGCTCATGGGTAGCAGAGTCTTTATTTCGCCGGTAATAGATTCTCCTCATAGCACCTTTAAGGATAAAAATTAAATAATAACAGACCTCAGAACAAGTCAAGTATCTGCAACAGTCTGAGCCTAGTTTTGGCATCTCCTTTTAATAACCAGATTAGTCAAATTATGTTTTTGAGGATACACTAGGTTCAAAAATTGGAAGAAAATTGGATATATATATATATATATATATATATATATATATATATATATATTCATTAATTTCCAATGTGACTGCAGTTTGTATATGGCTGCCATAGAAACATTGCAATACTAGAAGTCTTGTGATCACAAGAGAGAACAACAAAATAATGGAAAGAAGGTGACAGTATGGACCTTCAATCATTCAAATAGAATTTGAGGAACGAATGTGATAATGTGTAAAGAAAATTAGCTCAATTAGCCAAGGTGAACATCATTACTCGCGTTGGTTACTGGTTTGTGTGGAAACAAAGGGTTGCCCCGAGGAGAAATAAGTGGATTTAGGAATTATGAAATGTCCTTCCAGGAAAAAGACAAATACATTTTTTAATCCTGGGCGCATGATAAATAATATTACACTTTGTTGATGAAGATGTTAAACAAGATAGAATTTGCATAATAAAATTCTGGCATGCATGTCTCTTCCAATCTGGATTGTGACCTGGATCTTAAATTAAACTTTGTGAATAGACAATAAATAAAGCCTTACTCCTAAACCTTGACAAGAAACCTAAAAGAAACAGAAAAGACTTCTTGAACATGAACTCAAAATAAAGACTACAACCTTGAAAAGTATGATTAGTCTACCAGGGCAACAGTTTAAATACTGAGCCACCTTTAATGCAACAATGATACTGCATGCTGAAATTATTTTTTTATTATAAATATGAATACTGTTCAGGAAAGATACAAGTACTGAATTCTAACATTTGACTGTATTAGTCAGTCCTCTAATGGGAGAGTAAATGTCTTGTCTTACATTAAAAACATAGTATTTAAAATGAGGGCAAATATAAGTGCTTTATAAATGAGACACAACACGTAGTGTTATACACAAGACAGCTACTGCATAGAGATGTTTGCCCTGAAGAGCCCTCCTGCACTTATGGCTTCACAATTATGACACAATATTTAACCATTATAGATACCCTGTGGTATTTCCTGGCTGCTGTTGTCATTATATTTGCTATACAATGTCTGAGGCACAGTCAAGCCTGCAGCGATTGGAAATCTGTAGCATACAATATGGTTAAATCCAATTGAGGTAAATTGCATGCATTTTTAGGGATCATTAAGTTATTAGCATCACTAGAGGAGGCAGAAAAACACTTGAGAATTCTCTCTGCTAATTGCAATCAATTTCCCCTTGCAGAGAAACTTCTGATGCCTTCCGGTGTTCAAGTTGGCTTAGGTGGATCACATTCTCATAAATGACAACACTGTCCACTGAGGATGGGCTTAGCGACAAAAATTGTGGTTAGGTTTGTTTATTTGTTTGTTAGGATCCTTTACCAGCATTAGTAAAAGATTTAAAAGAGGCTATTTTCCTAAGGTCCAGAGTGTACACTGTGACAGTACCATTTACACAATCTTATTCATCAGGACACACAAACAATAAACAAAACATTGACTCTTTCATTAGTCAAGTAAATGTTTATCGCTGATGAAGTAGCTTAGAAAAAAACTTTTCATAATTTTCTTACATCAATTTGCAATCTTCATGATTAAAAGTTGCTTAGGAAGCACTGCAATATACTTATTTTCTCTTCCATATATCCTCAAAGAAATGCTTCTCTTTAATCTGAGACCTTCACAGGGCGAAGGCCTTTGTGAAAGTAAGAGTCCTTTGCAAAGGTGAATCTTTCTCTCAGATGACACATGCTAAAAATTAGATTTATTTTGATATTTATAAAAGCCATGATTATTTTGTCTATTGTTCAGTTTCTTTTAACCACAAGATGCTTTTTAAGTAAATGAAATATTGGATACTTTTAATTTTTTTTCACAGTATTTGATTTAATTTACCCAATTTGAACACCACATACCAGCCAAACATCTCAGAATCTGCCTGTGCCAGTTGAAATACCAAATAAGTTTGCATGTCCCGTCACTTTTGACATCCCCAGGCCAATGAGGCCTGGTGATGGGATACATACAGTATGTATGGCAAAAACAAGGACAGGGACTCGACTTTAACCTCGGTAGAAGTCAGACACTTTTAAGGTTGTATGACCATCTTTTCATTTTTGATGAGACCACTCTCTCTCATTAAGTCAAAGATTATTATAATATTATCAATTATAATATTAATGTATATAAAGCATATTGTACTCACATGTGTCAACAGCTGTCTGTCTTGTTGATGGTTCCCAGCAATATCTTTGAAAGAAGCACAGAGAAAAGAATAAGAACTGGAAAGGTAACAGATGTATTGGTTAAGAAGCCCATCCAAGTATAATTCATACCCTACACAGCGTACAAAACATATTCTAATTTTTCTGTTCTGTCTAAAATAAACTTTTTAATGGCTCAACACAAACACAGGAACAAGTTCTGTTTGCAAATTTTCCTGGTATGTAAAAAAGAATTTTCCTTCTTCCACTTCTCAGAAAATGTGTGCCTAAACAGCCCGTTTGAAAATGTCCCTCTAATGATGTCATCTGGGTCAATGCTAAGTCCCATAAATGGGAGACACTCTATGAGCCTGATGTCAGTTCGGCACACAGACATGGGCAGGGCCACATCGGTGGCTCACAGTGGCATAGGAAACTCCTAGATTGTGCCAACCAAGCCAAAGTCAGATCATGTTTATGAATGTTATTTGACCAGTTACCAACAAATGTCTACAATCTGTGATTCAGTTACTGCCTCCCACAATTCTGAAAAACAACTGGTATAAAGAGATTGTTGTGCCAAATGACATGTTGCACTTTTGATGTCTTTTTCCATGTTTAGCTAGATTACTTTATTTTTCACATATATTTCCATTCATTGCTCATTTTTCAGTGTTTGAAATGATAGAGCTTAAAGCACTACAGTTCAATGATTAGATGTGGCGCTACTTGTAAAACTAACTGGTAATTGTGTTATATGATGATGCAATAATCAAGCAGCCTCAAGGGTTGGTTAAATCAACCAGAACAAACACTGCTAAATTTTTTACTTATAATTTAAAAGAAGTGACATATATTTGTCATGCTGCAAATTACAAAAATGGGAAAGGTGCTGTATTGAGAAAAAAAAACAGTCTTTAACCTGTAAAAATCCAGAAATGTTGCAGGTCTGACACACATCATAAAAAGACATCTTAGTCCTTTATCAACAACAAGCTGTATTTCTTTAAATTTGAGTTACTGATTTTGTTCATCAAACATTAAATTGCTTGTCTTGCAAATATTTATGAGGATATGGACTAAAGTTTTAACAGTGTAATTTAGGGGTGTAACGAAATTTCGTGCCACGAGATTTCATGAAACAAAAAATTACAAAATAAAATTCAAAGACGCAGAAAATAAAAGCACGAAATATAAACGCGAAGGGGCGCTGGTGAATTTTTATCCTCCTTGCCTACCGTAGCAAAACACTCGCTTCAATATGGAGGAAGACGAGGTCGAGGAATTAGCTGACGCTCCTTCGTCAAATAAATCGGTTGTGTGGACCTATTTTGGCTTTCCATGTAAAAGATGAGAGAACGGTGAGAAGATTGCGGACTAAACAACAATCGTGTGCAAAATATGCCACCACCGTTCGCCGTATACTGCGGCGAGTACAACTACGCACTACTTTGAACTGGAGACAGGCAGCAACTGTATGTTTGTGTAAGTCTGCATAAAAAACGATATTTGATTTTTGCATCTACTGTTGAGTTGACAGAATTTGATCATACTTGAAGATCAGAAGTATATGCACTGTTATAGGCTAAATATTATAGTTCACTGTTCAGACATTTATAGGTCTAAACTGCAGCTCTGAGGACTGCTATTTGTTTTCCTTTTCACTCAAGAATGTACTTATCCTGATTGTTACAACAACAAAGCACTTTTTATTGAGATTTTATGTTTGTATTTGCACTGTAGTCTAAATAAGGGGGAAAAACTGCAGTTTATTTTTTTCAAAGAGCATTTATTTTGTACTGATGCAGCAATATTTTTGTATGTCTGCATTAGGAAGAAAATAAAGAGAATGAGATTTTTGCATAACTTCCTACTGTTGGGGATTTTCTATAATCTGTATTTTGTATCGTGAGCCCTGTTTCGTATTTCGTATTATTTCGTGAGTTGACCATTTCGTTACACCCGTAGTGTAATTCCTAGTTTGTGTTTCAATGTGACACTCCTCTCTGAATCACTGGCCCAGCCTACGACAGGAAACTGCCCAACAGACTATCACACTGTGCTGAAATCAACTGGGTAATGCTACAATCCATACACAGAGTTGTATACTTGTGTTTTGTAGTGGCAAGGGGTGGAGTTGGAATGGTGGGCTGCCCCTCCAGATTAAAAGAGGAGGTAACATGTATGGCCTATGATTACAATCAGATTTGCTATTATTTTAGTGGAAGGTATGATAAAACATTAAGGGTGCTGCAGCCCCAAAAACAGGGTTACGAAAGACCATGCTCAGAGCAACTGAAGTCTTGCTCAGCATAAAGCCCCATCCATAAAGAAGAGGCAGGAATGAATCATAAAAAGACACAATTAATAGAGATGGGCGGCCTATGATTGGCAACCACTGGGAAGTGAAACGGACAGGACGAGGAACTGATAATGAGTTCTGGCATCGGTGAAAAATTCCTTTAGCTCCAGGGTTAAAAATGAAAGGTGCCTCCCCCTCCATAAAAAGAAAGGATAAAAGAAATAAGTTAGAGAAAATCAGTGGGCAGCTTTTATGTTTCCCTCTGTCAGCTGAGTGTCAGGGATTTGCTGTCATAAAGATAGTGAAAGCTCAAGAGCCGGTGCTTACCAAGAATTAATCAGTTTAGGTTTTTTTTTTTTTTTTTGGTCCTGAACATAAAATGTCAGACAGTGCCTCTCAACTCTTGTAGGTGATTTTCTTTGAGCTGAACAACACAATAATCCCACTCTCACTTCTAGTGAAGGTCAAAGTTGGTCAGTGAGCCAAGAAATACCATATCAGAGCTTCCTTCCTCCTCAATTGCAGCCAGTATAAATTACAGAATTAGAGTATTGATTGCAAACAATGGCTTCCAGCAATCACTTTTACAGCTATGACAAGATTATTTTATCCTACTTTTCCTGTATTATTGTATGTTGTGTTTGAGTTATTCCACCAGCATGGGAAGTGACAGCCTAAATTTATTCAATAAAGCGAGGCAGTTAGGGGAGCCAGTGAGGCAAAGAGGGGAAAAAAAATAGACACAGAAAGCGTGGCGTGAAGGAGGAGAGACAAGCGTTTTCCCGCCTGCGAGCCTGCCATCCTAAATAAAGAAAGATATCTGCCCAAATAGAGCGCTGATCAATACATTCATACAAACACAAGCACATCGTTTGTTAAGTCGAGGGTGATAACCTCGCAGTGATGCACATGGGAAACTGCGGGAGTGAGGAAAAAAAGACATCATAAATAACACATAATGGAGTTTATGATGATTTGTATCGCTCTGCGTAAGTGGGAAATGCCCTGTTGTGTGCTCATATTTGTTAGCAGGATATGATGCGTCAGAATAGAAAACAAGAGATAGAATTCTGCAAAAATCTATAAACTGTAATAGATATAAAGCACAGAAAGTTTGGGCAGTATTTAAAGCATTCAACTTTTTTCCAAACATGTATACTGAATGCTAATAGAGGTAAGATGAATCTGTTATTAGAGCTCAGTAGATGATAAATAGTTTGTAAAAAATATAGGGGCCGATTACGTCACCACTGCGACTTAATAACATGCTCCCATACAGCATGTGGAAGAACGCTCATTTAAAGAATCCTCAGTACTTCATTTTGGAGGTTCACATTGGCATAAAAAAACAATTTCCAAGAAAACACCTGACACTCTGAATGACTGAAGAAGACCAGTAAAACCAGACTTTAGAGGCTTTTCAAAAATTACAACTGATGTCAGTATCATCAATATCACATTGTGCTGAATCATGCAAACATGAAGACTTATTTGTCAATATGCTGAAATGGAGAGCTGGGCAATTCATCTGAATTTTAATTTTGGAATCACAATTACTGCCTCTCACAATTACAAAAACTACGTTATTTAGATTAAAAAACACGAGGCATGATATGTTGAACTGTATTTTAATCTTGCATTATCATTACTAGCATCTTACTGAGCTACTTGTATTTTGTACAAGTATATTTCTATGTATTGACCCCTTTAATTTTAAAAAAGGTGTTAAAATGGTCAATGAAAGCATGTGGTGCCTGTTTAAAAACCAGCAAGTAATCAAGCCTCATAATCCTGTTCTTAATATCTGTTAAAACTAATTTGTGATCGTGATTTTTGCCATAATTGAGCAGCCCTAATGTGTTGTTTGTAAGAGTGTGCCTGGAACAAACTCAGAAAAGGTACAACAAGTTTGCTTTTGGACACAAATATGTGCAATACACAGCTTAACAAATTAAAAAAATCTAAAAGACTTAAAAACATTTTTTTTTAAATGTCTCCCATGAAAACTGTTTAATGACAGGTCATATAAAAGTTCCCATGACCAAAAGTAAAAGCTCCGGAAAGAATTGACAGTAAGCATAAATGTAGATGATGCTAAATCTTAATGCAACATCATGGCTGATCAACGATTGACTGTATGCTCACTCTCACACTAATGTGTGGTACTTACTTGGGATATATATTTGATTATTACCATTATCTGACATGACAGTGCTTTCAAACACATAATCGCTGATAAGATATAAACATTGATGTTTCTTGTAAAGAGCACAAAGCCTCCATTCAACTAAAAATAACCTCTTTATTTTATGGTTTCAATTTGAGAAAGAAGAAATCAACATTGTATTATTTGATTATTTTGGTGTATAAAAGCAGAGATCCAGTGATGATGAGCTAAATCAAAATTTATTTTTGTATATTTTGCTAACATTACAGCCAATATACAGGAAATATACGGCCCACTTGTAGGGGCTGTAAATATAAGCAAAAATTCTAATTTACCAAAACCGCTAAATACCTGCTGATACTGATATTGATCTGAGATATCGTGCATCTCTAGTACTTGCTGTTTTTTTTGCTAATTTTGCAACAAAAAAAATTCTAACCAAGAAATTAAAAGACTATAAATTCAATAAAAAATAGTTTTGCCTTCATAAAAACAATTACCTGGCCAACTGAGTATTCCTGCTCTCTCGTGCTGCAGCTGCAGGCCAAAAAAGAAAGTAATAATACGCGTGTGCTGTGATTGATGGACCTTCCTGTTTATAATTCAATTTGTATTGGTTTTCACTCATTCCCACAGCGTTTCAAAATTAGAAAAGATAAAGCGCATGAAGGCTCAGACAATGCAACAAACTGTGAAGAAGGGGAAAGTACACACAATAAAAAGGCTAGTTTAAACTCGTATTGGATGTGCTGTTAATTTCATTACCAAAGATTTTTGTAAGTCTTTGGTAGGAACAGATGGGTTTTCAAAAAGGACAATTTTCAGAGTTCAATTTTTAAGGAAAATATTCTGATTGTTCAGGACCAATCAGAGAATAAAAACAGATTTTTCTCCTCTGCTAAGTTGTTTAGTATGACTTCATCCTGTGAGAAGCAGGACTACACAGAGCGCCCCAGTCTACACATGACAGACGTACATCCTCCGTCCGTATTGCATCAGAATGACAGGACCCAACACAAGTAATCTGACACATCTTGATCACGGCACAGTCCTGATCTTTCTGTCACACTGGGGATTAAAACAGAAACGCTGGGCTAACAAGGGTCAGATATGAAATTTCAAGGAAGTGACACATGACAGGACAAACAATTAAGTGTCAGTGTGCCGACCTTGGGGCAACACTTTTACACCATGACCCTGTGTGCATTAGTCATTCCACCAGCAGCAAGAAAGGATGGAGGAGACTGAGAGCAAAAGGGAGCCGCAGTGGTCCTGTTCATCGGATGCCAGCAGCAGAGTGTTGTTCATTGTTTAGTCGTTATGATTAAAAGATGTACAGCTCTATGGAAATCAGAGGGGTTGTGATTTGTCTTTGTCTGGTCAGCCTCCTACAGTACACTGAGCGAGTTGCCGAGGTGAACTCTACATAGTGGTGGTCTGTATGCTGCACATGGATCAAACACACACGCTCGCATCATAAATAAAAAAAATTAACAACACGTTTGATTTATTTTCTATTCCTCGCTTTTCTCTGTATTCAACCATTACAGGGACTACCTCTTTACACAAGGAGCCTCTATCAATCTTTCTATTTTTCTACACACCTCAGAAATCAAGGCTGTTATTACTCATGCAGAAAGCACAACGTGAGGGAGGAAAGAGCCATGTTCTGCTGAGTATTGCTTTTAGAGGAGGCGGCCAAATAAGCAAAGGGTAGTGCTGTAATCAGTCAAACCCGCCTGTTAATTCTTCAGGTGGTGAAGCAATTTTTTTTTTACCTTTGTAGTATCTTTGCCCTCTTTTTTTTTTCAAAAGTACAGAAAAGAACTTCACTCTATTCATCCTAGAAGTGATTTAATGAAATATAAAGATTTATTTAAAGTATATTAAGATGAGAAAGGCAAAAATACAATAAAATTGTGATGTACATCCTGACTTATACCTCAGAATATTAATATTCAAGTGCAGCATCAGACAGCTGCTATAAATGTACAATATTTCATTTATTCTACTCTCACTACTTTTCTTTTCCAAACTAACTTCAGTCCTTTTAATAATCTGACACAATACAAACACTCATCTACATAACTTGAAGCAATTTTAGTAGATTATATCAAAAACATTAACTGTAATTCCTCCATCATAACATGCACTCCATTATATCACGCACCCCATATTTTTGCAATTTTTGCCTAAAAATACTGTACTTGAATGTAATGCTTGAAAACATACACCCACATTTTCCCCAAGCCAAACCTTTATCCAAAGTTTTCATCAATGAAATTTCAATATTTTCACAACAAACACACAATTTTCTCTCTCAAATGGATGCAGAAACACCTTTAGCTTCAGGCATGCACAGTTACTTGCGCAGGCTCAGTCTTGATGTACCAGCCAATCAGACAGCATAAGTTAAACTTATTAAACAGTCAGTTTAATAAGAATTACGCACGTTTAGCAGGAATGTTTCGCAGAATAAAAGAATATTTCAGCTTTTTGCATCAGTTGTGTTGTAATCGCAATTTTGGCAAGATCAAATATTTTAAGTATTTTGCTTGTACTCATGCATAACACGTGCCCAAAAAAATCTGAGCTTATTCAAACACAACAGGCGCATGTTATTATTGAAAAATTACAGGTGGTAGAGACTAATGTATAAAGGATTTTCCATATACAACTAGAAAAACACTCAGAGGGCGCAGACCTCTGCCAGTACCACAGTCCTCAACCATATTGTTATTTTTACCATAAATATTAGTCCTACCTTTATTTCATCTAAATATTCAGATTCCTTGACCATGAAAACATACCATTAGCGATTGGTTTCATAATGATATCTATTTTAGTTCAGTAGTTATTCACGAAAATCACATTTTTCGTCATGGCGGATCCAGACGGTGATCCGGCTCAACACCAAAATTGAATCACTTCTTCCTTTTCCCATGCTGAATATTTCCTGAAAATTTCATCAAAATCCATTCATAACTTTTTGAGTTATTTTGTTCACAGACAGACAGACAAACTCTCCCGAAAAATCTACATCGGAAAACACTTTTTAGTAATGGATTCCAGTCTGTCAATGATGTCAATGATTATCAACAAAAAAATCAAACATTTTTCTTTGTTTTTCCTACATCAGATTAAAAGGAAAAATTCCTCTTTCTGAAGTTCATATTGGTCATCAGGTAAATTGTGGCTTTTTGTGGGTTTGGTTTTGCGTGGCCATATACAGGA
Source organism: Scarus forsteni (assembly GCA_036419115.1). Lineage (NCBI taxonomy): Eukaryota > Metazoa > Chordata > Actinopteri > Labriformes > Labridae > Scarus > Scarus forsteni. The sequence continues at coordinate 55,493,519 of JAZDUH010000098.1, read as the reverse complement.
AAATAATAAAAAACACTGACTTTAAGCGTGAGATTCAAAGGGTATTACAAGTCATATCCATTTTTTGTGTTTGAAGGGCCATACAATCAAAAATAACAGTTGAATTGGACTTTACTCAGGCACTTTTTAGCTTAAGTTTATTCAGTGGGATTGTTTTGATTACACAGAGCACAACAGGTCTACTATAATTTATCAAACTCAAAGTCCAAGATGTCTAAAAAAATAGTAACACGTTTCTTCATAAACCTCACAAATAAACAAATGGTTTCAATTTGGTTACTTTTAGCATAAATTATCAAGCATTTCTGACAGTTTCAAAAGTTTATCTTCAGTGAGAAGTTGTTTTCTACAAACTCACTGTGTTGTGCCAAGTCTCTTTAACATATATAAGTATTTGAAAACTCAAAAGAAGGCTAAAGAAAGAAAATATTCTATATTTAACATGAGCTCAGCTATGAAGCTGGAGGTACGCTTTACATCTACTCTACCTCGTTCAGAATTAACATTAGGCAGAGACACAGTACACACCTTATCAGGTTAGCATAGAGGCAGAGTGGAGATGACGGAGTTAACACATCTGAAATATAAACTACAACAAGAAGTGTTGAAGACAAACTTATAAATCAAGACCACTGCTCATCTGGCTGATGATTGAAAAATTCTTTTAAAATCTGTAAACAGGGAAATGAGTTTGGTGTGTCACTTCATCTACTGACCGTGTAAATTGGTGACTTTGAGTTGACACCATGGTAGACTTATGCAGCGAGGGAGTATGTTAGGAAAGGCTGTATTTTCATACATGTAAACTACTGATGGGTATTTTTTGCTACAATTACAAAAAACACTTCACAGAGAAGTATTGAAGTGTACGCCCTCAGTTTTCACAGTGAAAACTGTGAAAACAGTGAAAACAGTGTTTTGACTATGACATCTACTGGCAAAGCCAGCCACAAGTCATCAGTTAACAGGGTCATTCAGTAGACAATTACACTGGGACAATAAGGACGGTTCATGGAGAAATATGTTGAACAAACTGAGCTGAGACGATACTGATGGCTGAATACTACAATAATATTTGATGTCTACTTTGTTACTTTCACTCTCAGAATTACCATCATGTTTGCAGTTTACTACTAACACAAGTAGTTGCATAAAGCCTGAAGTTTTGCACCCTCTAGTGGTATCCTCTTATAAAATACATCCCATACCATCAAGTATATGAAACAAAAACCTTAATATGCCAATGAAAGCAAAGACAAACAGCAAGTACATATCCAGCCTAATGCCAAAGGAAGCATTGTCTGTCGCTCGTACACTTTAATGTGGAAAAACATAAATACTGTAGGCTCACAAAAAAACAGATGGCACATTTTTGTACATAGTTAAGAAAACAAATACGTTGGTGGTGATGATTTTCATAAAACACACAAATAGCATCATAATAAGCTATCACTCATGCAAATCCCATGACTGATAGCATGAGCACACTGCAATTACAGCACTTAAAAATATATATATTTCAGCCGTTATATGGACAGCTGATGAGAATATTGACTTTAAAAAAACAAAAACGTGCATCTTGAAAAGTGGTTTAAGTTCACTGTGGTGCCCCCTGTGGCAAAGCAGGCCGTGGTGCTAATGTTGTCAGACAAAAGTCTCACACTGTTTTATTGTTGCAGTTACACCTGTTACAAACTGTAAATCTGGTGCAGCCTATCACCTTGGCTGGAACCTACCCCATCACAGTCTTTCATAAAAGCATTAAAATCACTGTATTTTTTATATCAATCTTGTAGCCGATGTTCTTGTTTGCATAAGAAGGCCAGAAAGAGACATCTGTGTTAATTTCAGTTTGCTTCATAACATACTGAAAAACCTTCACAGTAGCTTTAAGCCTAATACAATTCACATACTGTGAATGAAAAATACAATCCATTGCAACAGTTAATTGAAGAACCATAGATTTGGTTGGTGCATAGGTCTAATCTTCAGCTTAAGTAGACATACAACAGCTTACATTTGTTTTATTAGTTTGAACTTTATATCCCACCTGTTGAACACTTTAAAAGACTCAAATATTTAATCACATTAAACACAGTTACTTTAACATATATAAAATTCGATCCAAAATTAACTTTTTAAGATGCTGACTATCATAACCCTCTCCTGTATTGCACAAAAACAAACATCAGCTAATTAAGGGCTAATTTCTAAATGTGTTTTTTAATCATGGTAGACATTTTGGCCAGCTTGGTCTCATTTCACCGTGACAGCTGGTGATGCTTTCCTGTGATTCACGGTAATCCACTTTTTATTATGAAGGAAATACTGGTATTTTTTTATACAGCAGGGAGTGAATAAATATTATAGGTGGCAGGGACATATGGTCCAAACAGAGGGAGGAAAGGACAGATTTCAGAGACAAAATTCGGCACATATTACTCATTATTTCACTATCTATAATTTAACTGTTTGGGTTTTAATATTAAGATACCAACAAAACTATTTGGCAGATGGTCAACTTTTCAATGCTTTCCTTAATAAGACTGGTGCATTTTATGTTACTGGGACTTCTGCCTGAGAAATTGAGACAAAAACAAACAGCATCCAGGTCAAAATATGTGACTAAACACAAATAAACTGAGCCCAGACAATGTGTACAAGTTAACCAACCAAGACCTCCAGTTTCACCGCAGTTCATAGCCCCCTTTGGCAGGAAAAACAGCAAACAACTTTCACTGAAATGCTCCATATCTTGACTTTTCAGGTAATGAGATAACACAACAATGATTAAGTGTAAGCACTTTGTCTCCTACTGTAGTTTACCTGCTTTGATAATGCATACTATTATGTAAATGAACACGACATGACCCAAATCTGCCCTGTGTAAATTAATGTATTTTACCTTTAAGATAAGATGTTGCGTATCCACAATGTTATCTGTTAACAAGAATGCATTGCTGAGATTTAGCAGCTAAGAAATGGCATAAATTACAGTAAGATGAAGCTGCTGAGTAATTCTCTTACTAAGTGATTTCCATGAACAGCATTAATATTATTCTATTAGAAATAACAGTGTTTGAAATGTGCAAAAGGAATGCCATTACTCATCCAGAGTCTATATAGTGAGGGTGTGTGTTGTGATAGAAAATAACTTAATTTGTAAATAAATTAGAAAAGATAATGCTTTACTAACCCCAAGATGCATCAGTAGGAGAAAAAATATCCCAATGAGGTTATTTCAGGCACTTTCTCCATTATTACAAGTTGCATTGATCAAGGAGTTTCTTAAAACATGTTTAGAATGACACTATTAATTTGCTTAAATGATCTCTGCTAAGAAGGTTGTGTTTTGGCCAGTGTTTGTCTGTTTGTCTGTCTTGCTGTGTGCAAGATAATGCAGAGTTATCAACACATTTTGACAACATTATCTGGGAATGTTGGTCATGGTACATGGAAGAAAAATCCAGATCCAGAATTCTTTTAAAGATTCTATAAATTTGCCAGATAGCTTTAAACATTTGCAGAAATAACTTGGCTAATAATATCAGAAATGCCTGGTGCTCTCTGTTTGAGCTCTCTGAGCTCCTCTAGTTATCTTTTGTCCAATACAGAATTCATGACAGCTCCCTCAAGGAATCAATATCGTTCCATCTGCATGCTTTGCAAATCATGTACATCAGTGGCACTTTACAAAAATTATAACTAAAAGGCCGAAACAGTGACAGACAAGAGGCAGAAGTTTTTAAAATTGTGTCTTAATTTTTTTGAAAAGATGACTGCAGAACTTTCAGTTGTTGTAAACACCAACTTTCAGAAGTAATTATCCATTCAGCATAGCACTGAATATCAGGAGCATAATGTTTTTGTCATTGTTAAAACCTGTGTGGGCAAAATTTTGTCCACATAGAAAATCTAAAGGACTGAAAAATCATTAAAGAAGCAGAATCATTAATCAATTAATTTGTGTTTGTGTAAAATTTTATCAAGTCCAATCCTTATTAATTAATTTAAAGATGTATTACTCCATGAGAACCTCTGATTCTTGTGGACTGCTGAATTAAGAAAACAATGCTAACACCACAGCAATTAACATGTAGATTTTAAGGGATTCTTATATGTGTTTGTGGAAGCCCTATTCTGAGAGGGGCATGTGCAGCTGAACTAATCTGAGTTTATTGTGAGAGGTTTACCAACAACCAAAAGGTCACATATTATGCAAACACACACGTGTGCATGGATTGTCTAAAAGCCTTTATTCTACATTAAAATTATCTCACCATGATGCCAAGAATCAATGAGCCAGCAGGTATTTGTTCGGCCAACACCCAGCTCCAGTAGAGGGAACATGTCTGAGCATGTCTGACACAGCAAACATCAGAGCACAGCACCGAAAAGCTGAAGCCACATCCACTGCTGTGGTCAGACTGAAGTCCACAGGTTTAACCCTAAAACAGCCTGTTCTGAACAGGGCTGAAACAGAAGGGTTTATAGAGATGGCTTGTTCAAAAGTATTGAGTATACTGAGCATACTATGTTCGGTGCATGGATTTCACGAGTGTAGTGCGCAGTGGACTCACCATAAATGACAATGCCATGTTAATCTCTTCTTTTTCTACGCCAAATTGTGACCGGCTTGCAGTGCATCGCTACGCCCCAGCAGTTGTTAGCCAACTTGCATAAGCATTTATGATACTGTTCTCGGTAAAAAAAACAAACCAAAAAAACAAATTACACCATGCATATACCAGAAACGACAACAGTTGGTGGTGCTTGGTGGAAACAACACACGTAAAACACAACATCTATACCTTACATCTGTACAGCACAGCCACATCCACTGTTGAGACAGCAGTGCCACAGCTCTCCGCTGCCATTGCTGCTGAAGAAATGAGCACAGTGAGCATCCAGAGTTACATACTCAAAAACTTGTTTGTTTTGAGTATGTCATCCAGGTACATTTGCATACTCATTTTTAAGAATTGGTATGGAAGTATGCGATTTTAATGTGTACCGTCATGGCTCAACGTTATAGCTAGGCAGCTGGTCTATGACTTTGGGCTAGCTAACTGCACGTTCCAGTGGGCCAGTTGAAATGCTGTCTTTAAAGAACACAATAAAATACACCACTTTGCACTGTTTTGTTGTGAAACTGTGTTTATTGTATGTGTGTTAATAATATCAATACTAACTCTGGCAAGCTTCATCACGTGTTCAGGGCATGCATATGCTGCACTTGGTAAGCAGCAGCCATTCTGGGGGCTGCTATGGAGCCTACGGACTTAACAAACTGACATGGATCAGCACAAGACTTTTCTCTAAAATAAATAAGTGTGCTGACCTACTGCACTGATCGGGATACTATTACACAGTAATTTCATATAACAGCAGTCGGAAGTTAAGTCAATGATGTTACAGCCTGCTGCCATCCATGGCTGCAAACCTGACGAAAAAACTCTGTCACACATCTCTGTGTTCGACTGAAAAATGGGCCTAAAGTTCCAAAAGCATGCGCTCTGTTTTATGGTTTGTTAATATGAATATTAGGGGCACTGATACACACATCAACTCAGTGACAGTGTGTGTTTATGGTACTGAACACTCTAAAGAATTTATTATGGTATTTCATTGTAGTAGACGGAGGAAGACAGACTCAAGCAGAAGCACCAGTCACTATATAAAGATACTAGGGGTGGGAGAAAAAAATTGATTCACATAAGTATTGGGATTTTTTTCTTGGACGATTTTTAAATCAATTTTTTGGTTTAAAATTGTTTGGGGTTTTTTCAAATTTAAATGCTTCATTTTAGTCCGTGTCAATAAGCCACTTTTAAATGCAATCCAAGCTTTTGAAGAGAGCATAAACAGCTGGTTAAAATATAGTGCTGAATAAATCCTTAAAACGGACTCACATGTGATGTGTAATTTTCTGATATAGTCTGTAGGCATCATTAATGTTCATCTTTTATGCTGGTGTTTAAAAAGCTAATTAAAGATTGCAAAAATCAGCAATATCGTAGAATCACAATTTAAATCGAATTGGCACCTAAAAAATTGTAACATTCAAATTGGGAGAAAAGCATATCGTCCCAGCCATAGAACATACACATAGAAATACAGATATAAATATAAATAGATTTAAAATCCAGGGCCAGGACTTAAAAAGTGGATGCACAAACATTGCAGACATGTTCTTTCCACAGGAGCCAGCTGTAGGCCGAACAAACACCTGGCTCTGTGGGGAGGGGGACAAACCTCATAATAACATCATCAGGGGAACTTCTGAGGACACATTTCCTGAAAGATGAAGAAAGCAACAGAGGAAGAGGAGGGGTATTTCTCATGTTTGGACGATTTATAGAAAGACCATGGACAGAGATACTGTTGCTCAAAACCTATCAATTATTTTATATAATATATTAACATGCATTTTTGCAACATTTACAACCTTCAAAACGTGAAATTTGTCCCATTGGAAATACAATGACCCATCTAACAGTTTTATAAAAAATCAGCAGTTTATATAATATTTTTATTTGGACACTTTCTGGAAAAATTTGAGGTAGTGATTTTAAGGTAATTGTGCTTATTTGCCTCAATTTGATATATGAGAGGCAGACAGTGGATAGAGCTGGAAAAGTGGTGAGAGAGTACGGGAAGATGCGAGAGAGAGCCCAGGCCTAACCTCAACACACATCATCATAAAATATTAAAAGAGCAAGGCCTCTAAAAATGAATAAAGAGATTAAAAAGTCAAGAGTCTATGGTAAACTCTGCAATTTGTTGCTTAAAAAAGTGGGAAATTTATGAGGAAAAACTGAACATTTTCTAGCTTTTAAAGTCAGAGATTTATACTAAGTGCCCAGTCTGCTGCAGGTCTTGATGGACAAAAAATGCCACCCTTCTCACATTTGTGTTTTTCTTCTGTAAATCCTAGTTAATAACACTGTCTCTTTAAAGTCTGAGTGCTTACAATAGAGAGTACATCTACAGTATATTACTAAGTTCACTTAAAACTATTTGCTCATGCTGTCATCTGCAGAAATATTTTATTTATTTATTGATCTCAAACTTAAAAAAAGAAAACAAAAGGAAATAAAGAAATAACAAACAACAACAACCAAATCCAACAAGTAATATGTAAACCAAACTGTACTGTTACAGTACATTAACAAATTAAGCATGTGAGTACAAGCACATGCACAAAACAATACAATAATACAAAATAAACAGCTTCATTTGGTTTGATTTTCTTTATGTATCATTCTATTTTTTCTAATTTGGTTTCTTGTACATTAATAACTATGTAAACAAAAAACAGAAATTAAGCTACTTGTAAATTTATGACTTAATTATCACGCCATTTTTCACTGAAAATTTTACAGATCATTTAACCTTTTAATTCTTCAGAGTGGCCGAAATACAAAGCCTTGCAGAAACATTTTTAAATGGCTCTAACTGCAAAGATAACCCTATGATTTCATTTGGACAAATCGGTAAATAAAAACTCAATTGGATTATAATGAAACAGTTGCAGACATAGAAAGTATTCTGATCTAATTCTGCCTCTTAAATGAGCAGCTTCCTCCACAAAGATTCGCAGGGCAGCTCTTAGTAAAAGCAAATACACAAAGACAATCCTGACAAATGTAAATCTGAATCAAAACCATACACACGGAGAGTGCTCAGCTTTGCTAATGAAAACAACCAAACCAAACAAACAAACAAGCAAACACGCAAGTTTAAGAAGCAGATAAGTGGGGTTATGACCGCTACAATATGAAGCAGCGAGGTTGACTGGATGAAGAAAAGAAAAAAAAAAAAGAAAACACAGGGGGCTGGGGACACCTTTTTTAAAGTAGTTCTCCTGCAAACAGCATTATCTTGATTAAAGTTTAATTAAGGATCACATTTGGCTGTGCCTTTCATAGCGATCTACATGAGCAGATTTCCTGGGGCTTAACTCTATCGCTGGGAAAATCCTCCTTTATTACTTTCAACCTGTTGTAAAAGCTGTTGGCACGGAGGGACGGCTGCCTCATTCACTGGCCTTGTTTGCTGCTGGAAAAATCCTGAGTCTCAGGAGATCTCCCCACACTGGTTCAATTTAATATCTGTCCTATCACTACAAGGCTCGGGCTCATTATTAATGATACTATTCATTAATTTCTTGTTGGGCTGATGTTATTTATTAAAATATTAAAGAAAGCTCCTGAGACACTCGCACGTAATGAGGGATGTGTCCTCCTTCCACAAACCCCCACTCCTCCCTCCCTCCCTCCCTTCCCCTCCTCTCCACTCCCGCCCCCCCTCTGCTGGATGGATGGTGGGTGGAATTACCCCACTCGGACGCTGCTAGCCCGCGCACCCTCATTAGTCGTTCTCCAGGGCTGAGTGACACCATAAATCCATTCTACACATCCACCACCGGCAGCCATATACAAACGCACGCGGCTTGCCTCGCGAACGTTAATGAGCCATTCCCATGCACGGGGAATTGACTAGTGTCCATCCCACATAACTGGACAGTATTTTTTGGAAGAGCTAAATTGCAGCCGTGGTATAGATTTAGGGTGTCAGGAAACAGTTTTGCTTCTAATTAATAAGCTATTACGCTGTAAAGTTGAAAGTGGACTGAATGGGGAAGTCTACGTTGGCACACAGAGGAAGAGCTGACTTTTAAAACAACAAAACAGTAATAATGAAAATACACTGTTTTTTACTTTTCTGTGTCCTCAAATACTTTCAAATGTTCATTTCCTCCCTTTAGTACGTATTAGTTATTTCATGGATGATAAAGTTTAGTCATACTTTGAAAAAAAAGAAAAATAAAGCCTGTTGGTTTTACAAGTGAAAAAAACACGTACATACAGTTTTAAACTTTCTTTGTCATTTAATATCTGTTATCTCTGACCTGTGTTTAATTAACTGTTCATAATGTTCTTTAAACCTGGGTTGCTCTGTTTTAATTAGGGGTGCACAATATTGGATTTCTTACAATATCCATTATGCCAATATTTCTGAACTCATCATGGCTTGATACAGATACCAACATTTTTACTTTACAAAAATTGACTTGTTTCTTTCAATGTGACAGTCTACTTGTGTAAGGAACTGTTGTAAAACAAGAAAAATAACATTTAACTCTAGAACAAATAAAAGTCTTGATTTTAAAATGTATCCATGCAGTAATGATGATATATTTGTGTATTTTGCCAATATTCCAGTTAATACAAACCGGATATGTATTACTGATATATTGGTTGTAAATACTGGCAAAAATTTAAAAATCATCCAATACCAATATTTAACATTTCAAGTTCTACCGATAATATCATGCATCCCTGGTTTCAATATCTACATTTCTGTTCTGTGTGTGTGTTCATTGGCTATGCAGCAATTCTGTAAAATACTGAACCTTTCTGTTCGGTGATCATGTTACAACACACCTGTAAATTGTGGTATTTTCAGTTTTGTGTTGAATTTCCTTCTATGTGTGTTATTTTTCTCTGTATTTACTCTGCTGTATTTGTGCCTGTTAGTCAGCACACTGGGATTAGGGGATCCTATCACAGCGAAATAAGGTCAAGGCTTTGCACTAGATTGGTGCAAAGATGACATTTTTTTGACGGCCAATCAGCAAGTTAGCATCTCACTGGTTTCCTCGACGAAAGGCCTACAGGATTTGTAAATGGGTTTTCAGATTATTGTTGATAGTACGGTCCAGGACAAACAAAAAATCTTGAAAATTAAATGCTTTGTTCATCAAGATAATCTTCATTAACAAACGTAACTGTGATTTCTAAAACATACATGTCACTGGCATGAATGAAAAGCTGAAGGCTACAACATGGTGATTTGACGTTTAAGCTTTTCTCACACTTTCATTGATTATTGTTGCCTTAACACTTCTTGTTTGAGAGTTTCCTCCTCCTCACATGACCTGATCAACTTGGTTCTCATGGCTGTGGCTAATAGGTATGTCTTATAATTTATCAAAAAAAGTATTTCCTTGTTAAACATTTATTTACAACTGTCCTTTGGGGAACAGGAAGTGCTTGAATGCTAACTGGCTTCAGTGTTTTAGGACTCATATCCGCATCACTCTAAACTGGCATCAAGTTCTTTAATATACTTTTATCATACCATTGGTACACAAACATTGTGCATCAAAATATACCAAAATGCCCTTCCTTTAAATTGCTGTCTTGGAAAACAAATAAAATACATGAATGAATAAATAATTGAATAAACAAGCTCTTTCATCAGTCCTCAGGAGGCATCAGACTCAACACTTAAACCCACTGGATGCATTTAAATCCTAAATGCTGCAGTTTTCAGACCAGGTGTGTGAGTGCCCCTGGTCTTTGTAAGTTGTAGCCACATCTCCCTGCTGTCACAGCCCTGCCTCTCTTGGTAAATTTGGCTTATTTAAGAGCATGGGTCTTTGGATCCTTGCATGAACTGGATGTAGTTACCCAACTACCACATTAAGGGCCGTGCCATGCTACATAAATTGTTGGAGGAGCAAGAACCAATGAGCAAGGACACAACAGACTAGATGCTACAACACAGTGCAGTCCATATTTATCTTACAGGGGTCAATTATTTCTTCTTTTTAATTCTATTATTTAAATAATAAAGTCAAGAAAGTCAGGAGGGTCAGGAAAAAACACGTTTGACATCTTTATCATAAAAACAAACTTTGATTTAAGGATAATCATACCAGAAACACTGTGTTTGACTGTTGGTCTGATTTCATGTTTTATTATAAACTGAAAAGAAAAACTCAAAGGCCCAAAATGACAAGCCAAACACAATTTTGCCACCAAAATACAGAGTACATATTGAGTCAAGGGCTGGTTGTATTGGCTTATCTCAAATATTTAAACTGTCTTCATCTTTGCTTGTTTTGTCTTCATACAGATGTTTAGATGCCTTTGTCTGACACTTTCATTAATCCATTTTAACTCAACAGTTGCTGTGTAAATTTGAAATCTTTTTTAAGACTGCATTTAAAATAAAAAATAAAATAAGAATAGTATCTGATGACATGTCCGATCCTTTGCCACCTTTAATCCCTTGCATTAGCTGTTGTAATACATACTGTACTTGACCAACTCTTTTACCCCATTTTTTAAAATCAACATAAACTTAGTGACCTCTGTTACTTAAGGTGTCATGTTTCAAAGGTTTAAACTAAGCTGCATTTATTATTCCTTTGTTCACTTTTGAATGTTGATTTTGGACCAAAACCTTCAACATAAATATGAAACTCTCGGTTTTGGATGCTTACGAGCAACACTGTTTTACAAAAAAATATGAAAATTTGATTTGATAAGAGTCCAGTGATGACTCTATGTTTAGGGGGTTGCATGAACAGGCTGAAGCTTGCATTGCTCTGGTGCCTTAACAGTGTATATATAATGCCTGTTTCAACCCCCTCTCTAATATTAATGGTTATACACAGAAACCCCAGGAATCCATTCATCATAATAATTAATCTGATCCAATTATATTGCAAAGAATATAACAAATTGCAGGGAAAAATAATGATACATCACTGCCATGTCACAGGGATATGGGACTAAAGCAGTAATTAGACAGAGGGATCTTAAACAGTACATAGCAAGCGTGAGAGAGCGAGCAGCTGACGGCTCCACTGTTTGACTCTGATGATGTAATTAGACGAAGACAAAGTTGAACGCTGTGTTTTTGCTGCTTCAACTAACAAAAGTCTGGCTTGAGATTTGGCTAGCTTTTGCAACAGTAAGTAGGGAAATAATGTAACTCTCATCTCACAATAAAACATATGGAATTTATCACAGTACTGGGTTTTCAATGTAACAGCAACAACATGAAATTATGTCCAATACAAAATGTTGTAATGTTGTTAAGCTCAGGGCTGTGTTAAAGCTTAAGTACAGCAAGCAAAAAATACACTCAACTAAAAATAAATTACAAATATTTCTCAATATATAGTACAACACATACACAGTTTTGAGTAGCTTCATTTCCTTTCAATCTTTCAACTTCATTTCTATCTTTGATAGAGCTGAATACTAAAGAAACACTATGAGAGAAATTACTTTAAATATTTTCTCGGCACATTTTGTAACACTTTTCTTAATGCACACAAGTTATTGGTATTTTCAATATCTTTGGGAGCTACCTGGAGCTTTTGGTTTTTCATGTTTATTTTCTGGATAACTGTCAAATCAGGCATTCTTACCGCAGTAGCTTTTTAAGTGTTATTTATATCTTTTTTGCTAGACAGAAGATTTAAACTCTTCCTTTCAATCAGAAAATTTGAAATGCAAAAATCAAAACAAGCTCAAATAGAAAGTGCTTACAAGTGATTTAAGAGAAAAAAAACCTTTGAATGAAGTAAGCAAATCAAAGTAATCAAAGTATAACAACCTGAAGGTTGACAAAGCTTCAAGTCCCCTCTGAGTTTTCTGGCATACCCCTAGAATGGTCCAAACCTCACGTTGGGAACCAAAGTTCTACCAAATAGTTGAGCTAGGCGTCTATGACTAACAAAGACAATGTAGTCAAACAGAGTAGAAAAGGCCATTATTTTTAAAGAGTGCAAAGAAAAATTCTGGAGCTGGCATGTTTTTCCATCACTGAGTTTGTTTACCTGATTAAATGTTGGCCAGTATTGGCTGATGTGGATTTCTGTACAACAGATAAAACATGAGGATGTGTCTGATAAATTATTTGGGGGGATGTGTTGTTAGATGTAAGGTTTTAACAACAAAAGATTAACTTTTAAACACAAAATAATTCCCCACACATTTCATCTGCCTTTGATAATACTCTTGGGGCCACAAAAGAAGTTGTGAGGGGCCTGATGTGGCCCTAGGCCGCCAGTTGATCATCTACACTCTAAATGAAGTGATTAATTTGTTAAGAGTGGTAAGCCTGGGGTGCTGGTTTGGCGGAGTGGTTAGCAACCAGGCACCCCATGTACTTGCTTCTGCCGGTCCAGGTTCGAATCCCGCCTGTGACCAGTTTGCAGAGCGTCTTCCCCTACTCGCTCACTCCCTTTCACAAGCCTATCCACTGTCTCTGTCCAAAAGGTTAATATGGTATCAATTTCTAAAATATCTAAAGTATTTTACAATCTTATTACTACCTGAACTTTAAACTCTATTTGGTCATAAGGAGAAATAAATTCAGGTGTAATCAGAAGCTATAGGTGCACCAGCTGTTTTGTTGTTTTATTTTGGTGTGCAAGTTAGTTTCTTTAGTAGCCAGATAAAAAAAAAATGATATTAAACTTTTTAAATGAGCTTAAATAAACAAATCAAAAGCATCCAGCTAAATCGCAGGGGAATAAACTGTGTTCATTTAAATGCAGTAAGATATGTGAGAGCAGAATTGTGACATTTGTGTTGTGTGATGGGAATGCATTACGATGTTTCATACTCTTTCACAAAGACGTCAGGCACTTATCACAGCTGATCATGAAGGCGCACAACAAGACGTCAGAGCTGCTCTGCAACATGGAGAGATGCAATCATCCCTCATGGAGCAGGTAAATCTGCTGCCGTGAAACCCACCTCGACATAACACTGTATTTAAAACCATTATACTACACGTACTTTGCACAAAATTACCACTTAATGACACATAAGCTTCCCCTAATAGCACACTGTAAGCTTAGAAATGGAAATAGAAAGCAGAGAAAAACACAAAGTAAAGCAAGTGTTCTCGGTATAAGGCCCTCCTGAAATCCTCCTCCCTGTTGTTGGCTCATCATGAGAACAGAATTAATCACCTGCCTGGCTTCCTGGTCTCAGTGCTAGGACCCGAGGACAGAGGTAATAAGACGGGCCCTTCAGGGACGCACTGCTGAGTATAAATATCAGCTGCTGTGCATATGTAAATCACTCCTGGATTTATTTATTTCTTAATTTCTCCTCAAAGGCTCAAGTGCGCTAATATCAAATAGCGAGCTTTTAGGGAGTGTTTAATGGCTGTTGGTGGGTGGCAGGGAGCGGCAGACTCCAGAGCAGCGCGCCCCGTTCATGAGTAATTAAGGGGTGTTTTGCCAAGCATAAATAATGCTGTTTGTATTGGTGGCCCTTTGCAGGAGTGGAGCGCTGAGAGAGGAAGAGGCTTGGGTGGGGGGTGGAGGCGAGATGGTTGGTGGCGGTAGGAGGGCGGGAGGGGGGGAAACGGACAGACAGGAACAGCAGGGGTTAACCCCTCAACACACACCACTCGGCAGCACTCGACGCCTCTTAGCGCGGCACAGGCGGGCACGGGAAGGTTCATTTGTTCTATAGCACTAAGCATTACTTAAAGAAAATGATTGTTCATGAGGATCGGTGTGACGTGGGGAGAATTACAGTGTTTCTTTTCGCTAACCTCACTAATCGGGCTTTGATAAAAAAAAAATAAATGTCAGAACTGGGAGAGCAGCACAGCAGTAATATAATTCAGATACATAGCTGTTGTGCTACATGATTGTTGAAACATGTAATATTCAGAATATTATAGCACAAATAAGAAGCAGAGAGGAAAAGTGGATCATGCATCAATCTCTTACTTTAACTCACCCATATTTGACTCCAGACCGGCATTGACACATTTCTGCTCATTTTCAGCTAATAACAAGACTTTCTTGAAGATTTTTTCCTAAAGATTGAAGCAGTGTGTCTTTGCTTTCACTCTGAAAATATTCTAGAGGAGGGGAGGGCATGAGCCGGGCAAATTAGTGTCAAAAATCTAAAATTAATGCCTATTATTTTGAGCATTATTTCTTTGTATGCCTTTCATACAACCACATATTGGGGCCACACTGAAAGCAGAAACACAAAAAGACAAAAAACAAACAAACAAAAATGGAAAAACATTAACTTTCAAGACCTTAAAGCTGGACATTTTCTAAGAGAATAATACAACAATATTGAGGTTATGATTTTTAAAAAAATGAGCAAAAGACATTCACACCAGAAAACTTTGACTGTGCTTTGTCCATGCAAATTCACTCCTGCATGTTAACTTTACTGTAGTACCAAGAGGCTTTTGTAACAAATCCTCCACACACACAAAAAAGAGGAAAGAAAGAAATGTGAACAGTGTGTACTCTTGGTCATGTCAGAGCAGGTGATTTTCACTGGCTTGCGAAATAGAGTTATTTCCTCACACATTAGTAGAGAAGTTGACAGGCCATAGAATGTACTGCACTTGAGCGCACTAATGGTCAGTGAGTACCCCCACCTCACTCCTCCTCCACCTCCTCCCCATCTACAACCCCACCACCACCACTGCAGACACCAGAGGAGTCAAAGCCATTTATAGATCCTTCCCTCTCGTCTCCTCTCGCCAGCGTGTTCACCTTCGTTTTAAAAATGCTCAGGTATGTGCAGCCAAGATATTACCACAGGTGCCCAACCATCACCCCACCCCCTCAAAAAGAAAAAATGAACTCCTATGATTGGAGGAGGGATGCTGAGAAAAAGTAAATTGATGATTTAAATAAAAAAGCCTCCTTTGACTGCCAGTTATTTAAGGGTGATCAGGAATCTGTTGTTTCATGTAATTCAAAATGTAACTTCTTGTTAATTCTTCTTTTTGTTACTAATTTGTGGCAAAAAGGGAGTTTTACAGTTAATCCTGAAAATAAAAGATGTTTTTTCCACAAAACTTTGTGATTTAAAAGTTTGTTTTCTCTCTCTCAAAGAAAACTCCTCATATCGTCATGGAAACTGCATGAAGCAAGTTCTGCCCCAAAGTTAATCAAAACATATTTCAAAGCCGAACTAAATGTGACTCTTAGACTTTAGGTACATGATGTAATTTTGTCATCAAATATTAATATTGTAATTTGGTTGTAGGCAGGCTTACATTCCAAACAATAAAATCTGAACTATTTTTTACAGTGTAAAACTAAAAAAAAAACAAGCCTAAGAATGTGCCTGTACAAAACCTGATGGGGTCAATAATGAATCATTACCAACCATCATTATAAAAATGAAAATTTTTGATATTTAAATTAAACAAATAGTGCTCTGGGGGTTAGTCAAAGAAAAATCTCCATTCTTAATTTTTAAATCTTCTTTCAATAACAGTCTGATTTAATTGTTTTCACTGATATATCGCCCAGCCCTGCCATAAGCTCCAGTGAGAAAGGGTCCACATAGCACACTGTGTTTTGACCCATCAAAAAAGTGCCATTAAGTTATTATTTCTAGGTTTCATTGTCTAATTAAGTGCATCAAACATTTTCTCAGTGTGTGCTAAGTCAGCATGAGGGAAAACGTCACACTTAGTCCACCACGTTACAAGAATGGGTGGATTAAAAAAGGTTCCATGTTATCAATTTTTCAGTTTCTTTGTATTAAATATTCAACTTGACCGACTTCAAGTCCATTCTTAACTGCTCGCAAAATACATACTTAGAGGCTTTCATGAGGTTAAACTTTGAATAGCCAGTTTTGTAGACTATTCCCCCAATATATTTACAAGGGAAAAATAATTACAAGTATAATATTACTTTATATGTTAAAAATGAAACTTTGTTTGTGCAATACCAGTTTGGGATTTGTCAGCAATTGTAAATGTAAAGCATCTTAAGTTTTTGACAATTACTTTTCATGAGTTAAGCTCTTGTTTGTAAGATGAGTACATAATACCACTCATATTTATGAAGAAAAAAATACTTTCTCATTTTCAAAAGTTCTGGTGAAAAAGCTGTTTTGAAATAACAGTCCAGAACATGTTGCTGATTATCAGCAAAAAAAAAAGAATTAAAATCAAATGCATGACTTAGTCCGTGTTATTAAAGAATTATTAGCAGTGTTTATGTGCCATATTGCTTTAAGTTTGAGTGACAAAATGGCACACACAAAATAATATGATCAGGCAACTATAGGCAAATTCTGACCAATCAAATCTGATTATAGGGGGATGTTTAAATCAAGTCTTGATACTAATTTATCTTCCACTTTAAATTCAGTGTTAGAGTTGTGTGATTTCTGTCTTTTTATTTTATTAATAACACACAAGTAGCAGTTTATTTATTTACATTAGGGTTTAGTCCCTGTGTTTAAGATTTTATTAACTTATAAAAGATATACTGATCTGCATTTTAACGCTTTTTCCACCATTTGGCCACTTTGTGGCACATTCCAGTACTTTCTAAAATATATACATGTACTGGATTGGGTTGGACTAACCCTTAGTTAGGATCACCCCTCACTTGTTTTGCTGAGTTACACAGCTAAAAATCGTCTTCCATGTGAAGTGTTCTTTGATACGGTTAAAACAATTAACACAGAAAGTGCAGTAAATTTGTCCACAGGGGAAAGCAAAAGCTCTAGAGGATGTAAGTGATTCTAAATGGCGCTCTACTTAATGAAACCTTGATCCAATATCTCCTGTAACAAAGAGAAAGCACATAGCCGACCCTCCTCCTCCTCCTCCTCCTTCTGCTCACAGTTTAAGGTGCCACAAAGGACTGCGCTTTTGAAGAGAAACACACTCCACAATATAGGCTTACAAGTTCCTCTGGGTACAATTATACAATACCTCTGCTGTAACAAGTGGCGTAGGTAAGGGAGGACAACCTCTTGAGTGCAACAATTTAGCTGTCATGACTGTGTGGCAGGACCTGGTTCTGTTTGGGCAGCTAGCTGATCCCAAGAGTCAGAAGATAATCGCGTCAAGGGCCGAAGAACCAATAAATCAATCACATCTAACCGCTGCCTTTCACTGTTCTCTGTTTATCAAGCTAAAGAAAGGCAGGGGTGTGTTGTTTTGTTATTTTTCAGCACGAGACATCTACAAAAAGAGCACGCTTCAGTGTGTCCATGCCACTATATGAAACTTTTTTTATTAAAGAACAGCTATTCATCTATTACTGCAATGATCCTGCACACAGAAGCCTTGTTTACTCATTAGACTTTTAATAAGCGGAGGTATCAGAGCACACACACATGCTGGGATTGTTTGTGACTCACCAGGACGTACTGTAAAGCTAACAGGGCCTGGCAGCACCTGTGGCCCCCACGTTCCGGCTGCCAGCACTGTGCTGCGGGGCCCAGGAGAGCCACATTAGCCGGTGTTTTTTTTTTTTTTCTTTTTTTTGCAGTGAGGTGGAAGCTCCACCAGAGCGCCCTGCTCATGCTGGGGAAATGTCAGCCGCGAAACCAGCCAGGTCCACCGAGCCCTGAGCCTGGGCTCTGGCGCCCAGCGTGACTCTGACATGATCATGGACGGCGGTTGTGACACATGTAAGCAATGACTCCACACAGCTATCTGATCAGCATTACGCCACTGTCAGAAGGCTCTGACTACAGGAGCGTGATGGGAGCTGTGATAGGACTCCCTGGCTCATACGGGTCAGATGGAGGAGGCTGCTGCACCTCCCTGAAACCACTACGAGAGACAAAGCACGCTTTAATATCTGATGTGTTGAGAGGACTATCTCTCTTCTAACAATCCATCAATTAATTAATTTAACACTTGATGTATTTATTTTTAATGAACACACAAGTAGGATTTTAAACACACCAGGAGCAAAAAACAAGCATTATTTGTCATAAGCCGTGTGTGTGTGTGTGTGTGTGTGTGTGTGTGTGCATCAACCATCAATCATCGCCATCACAATTGCCACAGTCTGCTGTCAGCGCCTATTACTGCTGAATTCATTTCCCTCAATTAATTCAAAATCTAACCCCTTGGCAACCACCAATGTATGTTTTTTTTAGACTTCCATCCACCCACCTATTTGTCAAAATGGACTCAGTGACAGTACAGCAATACATTCATTATAAAAAAGAGAAACAATAGAGCAAACATACCATTAATTAACTCAGTAGTGGGAGAAAATTTTGTGTACAAATTTTGAATTAACAGAAATGAACATTTTAGACTTTCAATCACATGGATATTGAATAAAACAAAATTAATTAGGCAAACTAAAGGTGTAATATAATTAAAAGTCACAGCAATCAATTTAACAAGAATATGTGATTTATTCTAGCACAGAATATGTATATATAACAAACATGTCTGTTTTATTTTCAGTTATATTGTCTTTTGTCCCACTACAGGTGCCTCATACATCCGTCCTCTTGTTCAGTATAGCTCACAGATCAATTTAAAAAAAAAATAAAAAATTAACGGCAAACATGATAAAAACATGACAACATCCTCCAATCAAATTACTGTAAATAATCTGTACACCGATTCTTTTGTAAGAAATTACTCAGCAGTCCATTTTTTTAACTGTTTTTTACAGTTTAGCTGATTGTAGTCGTTTCTTACTGACTCGACTATTGCCGTGTTTAACTTCTAAATGATTAAGACTGTGGTAGCACATGATTGCGATAATCAGATGTACTGTATATTAATGTAAATACCTGCGTAAGTGGTCCTGCGTGATTCAAACTGCTTCAACTACTTCTATGCTGCTTTATATGTATTCTTTGTCAATCATTAGTTGATAATTATGTCATAATGATCAGACTATTACAGTACATGGCTGTCCATGCAATCATCACAGGTCAATGTTGACTCCGGCTGCTACAACTCATATTCAGAATCCTCTTTTTCTATCTCTTTGAGGTGGCCACTGTTTATATCAGAACATTTTCTTAATTACAACACTTTGTTAATCGAAGAGATGGCACAAGTGCTTCTGGTGTCCCTCTAAGATCATTGGAGGGGAAATGCTCAAGGAATGGGAATAAAACTAAAACCCAAAAAGTATGCATAAATTATCCAGGTCCAGGCACTCAACTAGAGCTTGAAAAATATCAAAGGCCTAAAAATACATTACAAACTAGAAAAGCATTCGGAGAGCGCAGACCTCCGCCAGCGCCACAGTCCTCAACCATATTGTCATTTTCGCCATAAATATTAGTCCTACTTTTATTTCATCGAAATATTTAGATTCCTTGACCATGAAAACATACCATTACTAATTGGATTCATAATGATATGTATTTTTTAGTTCAGTAGTTATTCACAAAAATCACATTTTTCATCATGGCGGCCCGGCACTGATCCGGATCAACACCAAAATCGAATCAGTTCTTCCTTTTCCCATGCTGAACATTTCCTGAAAATTTCATCAAAATCCATCCATTACTTTTTGAGTTATTTGTTCACAGACAGAAACACACGGACGGACGGACGGACAGACAGACAGACAAACTCTCCCGAAAACATAACCTCCTTGGCGGAGGTAATTACAAAAATCCACATCGGTATACGATTCAGTGTTTCTGACTAAAATGTAAGGACTTGATTTTCTGAAAGTGAGGATTAAATGAATGTTGTCTTCTGGGTAGGGCTGGAAGATAAATCAAGTTTCTGAAAACTACAGACACATTTTCAAAAAAAAAAAGATTGATGTTTTTTGGCAGTATTGTCTATGTCAGTGCAAAAACTAGGCTTGGTGGTAAGATGGAATAAGAATGACTTTTGCCCGTGAATGCCAAGAAGTTTGAGCTTGACAAATCTTATCCACTTTTTACATTTTACAGAGTATAATATGACTTTAATATGGTGAGCTGCAGTCTCAAATCTCAAGCCTTTACAGCATCAAAACAAACCTGTCTTTGAGCATCATTATTGTTATTTTTATTATTATTTTGAAAGCAATCTCTTTGATATATCTTCTGGTAATTGAATTATAAAACATTAGTTACCAACTGTTTCTGTTTGCTGGCAGCATCTGTCATTACACTATCAATCCTCCTGGCAGATATGAGCAAAGAAACCTGAGGCTCACTTTAAAATCTCATTAGTTAAGTAAGAAAAATCAAAGAAATGTCACCAGTGTTTGAATGTCTGATTATTAATCTGATCTGAATCACTGCTTCACACATACAGATAATCCAAAAACAAAAAACACATCATAAGCAGATAATTGATGAACAAAGCCCACCCCTCCTTATCACAAAGGATTCTGCACTGTGTTAAACAAGAGTTTTGTCTTTGGAAGGACGGGCAGACTCGTGCTCAAAATGAAGTGTTTAATTTAATTAAGTGTGAACAAGATTTAACTTCAGGATATCATCTTGAAGTATAATTGCCCATAGGGATTAAAATGAACTCTGTGGGCTCCAGTGTCCCCCCACTGAGCTCCCCATGTTGGGAAAATGTCCGGTTTTAAAGATTAATTTGCATCTTTGAGGAGAAAGACTTAATCTCAATCTTGTAGGATGTCAGAAGAGAGAAAAAAAACTTATCAGATGCCACTTGACTGAAATGTTCACCATGCAGAATCTACATTTTATTTTATTTTTCTCCCATGCATGATTCTGTTTCAGCGTGCATATTAATTACACACAGGCTTTGTCATGTGAGGTCACAGCGGCCATGCTAGTTAAGCTAGGTCATATTAAAGTGGGAGCTCGGCTTTGTTGGCCTGCTGTGCACATCACGGCCTCAGTCAGAGAGTAAAGCCCTGCAGAGAGAGGGTGCTGCTGTGATTCACAGCTTTGTAATAAATACCAATTTCTCACCAGCACCTGCAGAACTTATGAGCCTAAGCAGCTCTCAACAGGATTAAAGCACGCCGATTAGACTGTTTATTACAGATTATCGAGTTTGGACAACCAATTATTTTGACCACTAACACTGCAAAGCTAGAAGAATTCTTTGATTTAGCGGAAAAACTGACATTCATACAGAGGGATAGAATATTCTAGTACTGATTTTCAGAAAAGCTGCACTGAGGAGAAGTCAGCATCAAATGCTGCAAACCTGAAACCTGCTTTTGACAAGAAAAAAAATCTGTGTTGTGTGAATCTAACAGTCTAAATTTGCATCCCGTGCAGTGTCTTGGCCACAAGTGTTGGCTGACGTGAGCTCATGTGGCATTTGGGAGGAGGGATGGGCACGAGTCGTGGCTGGTTAGCCGTTCAGTGATGAGTCAGCCTGCTGATGTGTGGGACGTTTCTCACATCACTTCAGGCAGAGCCCTCTCACACTAAACAGCTCCAAATAGCTCCTGAAACAACTCCAGGAGCTGTGGAAAATAGATGTCCTTCCTATTAAAGCACCCATTTTATGATCATTTCAAACTTTTATCAGAGGTTTGACAAATATCTTGTTAGGGTTCAACAAAAGTGCAAGAGCGGGCAGTTACACAACCAGACATATTGCTGTAATTAACAATCCCCGTAAGAGTCCCAGTGTGTTCAACAGAGCCCCGCACCACCTGAAAAAAGGACAAGCAGTCCTTTTCTATGGAATTTACTTCATTTGTGTTTAGCAGACAAAATATATTTTGTTTCTCAGTGTTACCATCTCTGCTCTGTTTGCTTGATCCCACCTTATGTAAATTTTCATCTTAGACACAATCATACTGACCGACAATGATAAATGTGTCAGTCAGTATGATGTCAAAAAGGAAAAAAACTGTACTAAAAGATGTTATTTTGCAAATTCATCCTTAACAACCACCACCCCAAACCACCATAGACCCCCTTTAAGTTCCACATAAAGTAATAATAAATAACATAGATTGTCCTCAAATAATATCTACACAGTACATGCACAGAAATAATAAGCAGCAATAAAAAAGTCTGCAAATTTTGTCCAAAGGAGGGTTGTCACAACATCAGAACATTAAACTTCAATGATTGTCAAATTTTAAACAATATCATCCACAACCTACAAAAAATATAACTCATTGGAAATTGATATTGGATAATAATTCCTTATCTAATGCCTTCCATATTTTTCTATTGATATTTTTTCAATATTTAATTGGACAAAAATGTCCATTTTTTAACAAACTTTAAATTTGATATTTATCTGTTTCAAAAGCACAAAAGTGTGCCATGTATTCAAAGTGATCTCGGCTATAGCCACATTCATACCGTTATAGCTGTGGTGTTTTATCTTATGGTCTATGAGGCAAAGAATTAAATGCACCTAAATGAGTTTCACCAGTATTTCCTGACATGTCCTAGAAAATGTTACTACAAAACAAAATGTGTTATTTGGAATTTTGAATTTGGAAGATTATACTTTTGGTTTTATTAAATGTAGATGCTTCTTGTACTCAAACTGGCAAGGCTTACAAAACACATCAATCTTTCTCTTATGTTTTCTATTTATGAAGAGAATGTAAAGTGGAAAAATATCTCGTGAAACCAAAACATATTATTTGGAGCACACAACAATATGATATTGGTGCATACCAATAAAACTGACATTTTCTGAGGTGTCCACTTTTGGGATGCAGTGTACTCAGTGTGACTTTTTTGATTTTATGCTGACACAGCCATAAACAGCATGAGTAAATGCAGAAAAGAATAAAATCTCTTTTAAATCTCTTTTAAACTTTTGTAAAGGGAGGAAATTCATTGAAGTTTTTATTTTTTTACTATTTTGGGGGGCTAAATAAAAATGGAAGTGTGCAATGTACTCAAATTGGCTGCATTTAGAATGAGGACATAAGTCCTGAAATCTTTGAAGCAGTGAAAGCTGAAAATAATATGAATATATGAAATACTCTTACAGCACATTTCTGGTGTGCCCATTTTGGGGATGCAAAAGGCTATGTGTAACTTTTATTAGCCATCAGGGTAAAGTATTCTAAACTGCATGCTGACTCTATTACACAATCTTAATAGCAAAACAAAAGTAAAGTTTTAGTCCCTTATTGTTGACCGTGTTTTTTTTTTTTTAAATAGAAGATTGTGCAGGAGTTTGCAGTCAATGTTTGATTAATTTGTTCCTCTCCTGTGCAGCTGACATCTAAGGTTTGACAACTTTTTTAACAGCAATAATCTTCAACACAAAAGAAACTGTGTCATTTCTTAAGATTAAGCATAAAAATATCATTGGATCTTATCTTGTGGTCGACAGGAGGCACCACATTTCTTTAAAAGAGCTGCAAAGTTTTGTTTTTCACTGTGGCCAAAGGATATCGAACCACAACTCAAAAACAAATAAGATAAAATTTTGGTTAAAATGAGAATAAGGAACAACCAATTACTGAATTCTAATACTTTTGTGAATGTATAATAGAACAAATGATGTTTTCCATGATATTTTCATCAGAAAGCAGCACCTGCAGCAACTCTGTGTCCTTGAAATAATTACATTTCTGCTGTACTGCAGGTCATAATTCATCCTCATTGTCCTGAACTTTCCTGTATGAAATAAAAAATCTCAATACACTCATGCAAATGCCCATAAAGCATTTGTTATTCAGTGGGAAGCATGAATTAGGCCCCACTCAGTATACAGAAGTGATCTCCAAATCTAGGGGAATGTGTCCTTTTGAGGCACACCTCTAACAAGTTTGGTCCGTTTTTGATTAGCTCAGCAGAAAGTGTGATAGTTTACCTTGATAAATTAGAGGAGGCGAGATTTAATGAACGGAACATGGGGGTCACCTTTGTTTCTTGGGGTGATACAATAAGAAAAAAACAAACAGATTTTTCTTACTGCCACATGCCTCTCCTTAATAATCAGATTTCTCATCCTCCTCGTAATAGAGGGTGCACAGAATCTCATTACCTTCTCTAGCTGAGGGGAGAGAGGCAACACTTCTTCTTTGACTCCCCCTGTAAAACCAGCGAGGAGGGGGGAGAGTTAGAGAGAGCACAAGACACACAGAGTTCTGCTTATTTGCACATACATCGACATCCCCTTACAGATATGTAAATTACTCAGGCAACACCCAAATGCTAAAGTCTACACCATTAGTTTTCCACTTCATAATCTCCACATGGGGCCGTTAGAGGGATAATGTACCATACAATACATGGTTTACTTTTAATTAATAGGGAAAAAGTATTTTGAAACCAATATTAAATCTAGATTAATGTGGAAAAGCTCCCAGCTCTTTGCATATGTACATGTCTGCACCTTTTATAGAAAATAGCTAGAGCAGTCCTCGTAAGTCAAGAGAGAGAATCTCAATGCAAGAGGCGTGAAATTATCTGATAGAACAATAGATCAGAAGAATATTCCTCACAAAATAAGAGGACGATGGTGTCACCTTGTCAGAGGAGACAATGTTGGAATTTAGAAAATGTTCTAATATCAAGTGCTGATGATCTAGTTCTCCATGAAACAAAACTCTGACAGTTCAATGTAATATGCAAAACGTACACGTCAACTTCTTTATGCAATGAGAAGCAGAGCTACCTATTATACAACAAAACAACACTGGATCTTCAGGGACGTCCTACAATCTGAACCCACTGGTCTGACAACTGATCTTCAACCAAATCTGAGGCCCAAACTCGATCCATTCTGTTTTCTTAGGGTGTTTTCACACCAACCATATTTAGCGCGCACCAAAGAAGTTTTGGGCCAGGGTTTGGTACGTTAGTATCAATGTGAATGCAACCACCGCCCTTTGGTGCACACCAAATCAGCCGGTCCGAGACCTCCACGAAGGGGTGGTCTCGATCCGCTCCATCTCCCTACATTCGGTGCGGTTTCACTGGTGTGAAACAAAGTGGTCCGAACCGATCTACTTTTGATGCATTACTTCCTGTTAACCCCACGGTTGAATCTTTTGCTTACTCAAATTGTCAGTTTGTTTATTCGGGTTGAGGATTACGATGATTTACGAGGGTCCAGAAGGTCGCTGATGCCGTCTCAAACACGATAAAAAACACATTTGAAGGAAAATGTAGAAGAGAGCGAAACATAAACATTGGTTGTTTGGTGTAGGAAATGGTTACCATGGTAGCCTCTTCTTCGTTCTCATCTGTGGCAGGTTTGGTAACCTGTTACGTGCATATCGCCCCCTGTTGTTTGAAACTTAGTAAATACACAAGTGGGTCTGGGCACGGTTCCATGTTGCAAGTGCGAATGCAAGCCAGCCGTAGTACGGTTCGAAACAAATGGGCTTAATGTGAAAACGCCCTTAGACTTAACAAAGTCTCAGGGTAGGGGTGTAAGATAACATCCATACATGAATAACTGCAATATTATAACAAACGAGAGGAAATTCAGGACATCCTTTTTGTGTTGCAGTTCACCCCCCAGCCATTATTTGTCTGTAGACATTCACCCATTTGACTCATTATATTCATTCCATATAAACTTATTTACTTTGTCAACCTAAGTAAAGGTTATGTACGTTGCAAGGGCCAAATAATAATAATAATAATATAAATAATACAAAAACTTTTTTCAAATAAGGCTTTTTAATATCATAAAAATGTCAAAGTCTTCTGAGTGTGTAAAGCATCAGCTGGTGGCAGTGGATCTCACTGATTGCACTCGCCACTCAGATGGACAAAAGACATTCAGACAGGGAGATAAAGAAGGGTCACCGAGTTAGAATTGGAGTAGCGATCCTGCTGATCTTTCCAGTCATGTCTGGTCTACAGCTACCAGCGTCTCAGCGCCGGTAACCAGCTCTGAGGAGCCTCTGCAGCTGGGACACACTTGCCTTCATAGGCAGAGATGGAAGGTGTTTCTGTTGTGGATAGTTGGGGCATCTAGTCAATAGTTGTCATGTCAAGGGGGGGTTTGCACAGGATAAGCCTAAATCTGTGATGAGTCAAAATAAAGTTAATGATAACCCTGCTGATTACAAAATGTTTAATTCCAAGCTTGCCTCCACGTCTGTTCCTGTTTTTATTCACTCTAGTTCAGATGCTAACTTGATTCATTCCTCTCTTGCCAGAAACCTACATTTGAGATTGTTCCATCTCCAGTGACCTCTGGAGGTGGCAGCAGCCCATTTGGTAGAACCACACACCAAACAGTCAGTAAATATGTATAACCACCCAGGTGAACACACCGAACACACAGAAGGATAGTTTTCATGTTTTCAATCCATGCCACACCAGGCTATCCTGGGCCAGCCTAGAAGAACACAAGCTAGGTTTTTATTTGTAAAATGGACAAATCGTATCATGAGGACTGTGTACCATGTGCTAGCAGAGGTTTTTAGTAAGGCTAAAACCAAGTCTCTGCCACCTCAACGCCTTTATGACTGCTCCGTCAAGCTCTTGCCAGGTACTACCTCCCTCTTGTCACACACTGTCATTTTAATCCTCTCAGAACGCTAGGCCATGGACAAGTATGGGGCTGAATCTCTCGCAACTGGACTGATTCATCCATCCTTGTGTCCATACATACCATTTAGTCAGGATAAAGAAAGAGACCGAGTGGAAAACTGCTTTTAACACTCCCACAAGTCATTCTGAATATTAAGTTATGCCATTTGGACTAACTAAATGCTCCAGCAATTTTCAGTGTCATGTGAATGAAGTACTCATGGACAAGCTCAATGTGTTTGTTTTTGTCTACCTGGACGACATCTTGATCGTTTCCCCTGACGAGGAGACTCATACATAGCTTGTCCTGCTTTTTCTGAGCCTTGTTCTCATGACTACATAGAGCCATTTTGACTGAAATTATTTCAGTAAAACTCCTTTAATGCATTATGAAAAGAATATGTAAGTAAACTAAAGGTGTAGATTTTTTTTTTTAATAAGGCACAAAATTCTGAATATCTTTGACAAAATTAATCTGTAACAAATCTGATTCGAAAAGCAATATTAATATTTATTCAAAAGAAAACCAAACTTACAGACTAGGACAGAGCTCCATTCTTGTTAAATCCCATCATAAAAACAAAGTTTGAATTAACTTCAAAAATAATACAATGTGATCAAATTCTGCAGTTTTAATGTAATAATGACAGGAATATAGTCAATACATAGTCCTTAACTTGAAAGCTTTTGAAATACCAACACTCCAATGTTTGAATAAGCTCTCAAGCTATGCCATGGAAAGAATTTATTATAAAAGCGAAAGGCAGAGCTTCAGATTATGGCCTCCTCATATTGATTTTGATTTGAACTCATTTAAACCAGTACAAGGGACCTCGATAACAATGAGGTCTGACTGCATTACACCTGTGTGATTTTTGTTTGTTTTTTGACTAGTTTTGTGAATTTATGTGATCTGTGTTTTCTCTATTTTGTTTTCTTTATTTTTTTTTGAATATGTCAGTTTTACTCTATTTTGGTATGTTTTTTTTCGTGGAGGACACTAATTGAGGAATTCGATATTCCTTAATTAGTGTCCTCCACGAAAAAAACACTTATGTGTTTGTGCAAATAAAGTGCACAAACACTTTATTTTGTTGTAAAATAACTATTTGTTTAACAGAAAGAAATATTAATAGTCTTCCATAATAGAACAAAGACAGCATTCGATAATTAAATATCAATTTTTTTTACAAATGTCACAGCCATAAAATCTGCTGCGATATGGTGCATCCTTATGATGGGATTAATTTTTAGTTGTTATAGATTTGGCATTGTGGTTTGTTCACTTTTATATGACTATGGGTATGATGGATAATCTTTTTAGGTTTATAAATCATTAAGACACACTTGTAATTCTGCCTTTACACATGCTCTACCAAACCAATGATATTTCAATTGAGTGGACCCAAATCCAATTGCAGAATCAAATATTTTCTTTAAATATTTGTAATACTATTAGAAAGTGCCCTCATGCCTGTTCAGGGTAACTGCTTTCACATCTGTAGGATATTTAATGTGTGTGGCATTCACATGTCCAAAGCAGCAGCTTTGAATTGCATGTGTAATGTATTACATTTGTGAACTCTAACTCGAAGTTGACCCATGTAACAATTCTTACACCAACCCCCAAGAGACGGCTTGCACCGATATAAAATTGGTCGATCCAGTCTTCATCTGGGTTTTAAAAAAACATCTTTTTGATCTCCTTTGATCACTCCCCCATCTGACAGACCACAGAGTACAGGCGAAAAGGACAGCTCTTCAACGACTCAAAGTGGCACCGTACTGCATAACCTTGAACGCGCTCTGCTCCCTCCAAATGCCAGACTTTATTGCCAGGTTGAGCCCTGGTTAGACCAATCTGCACTTCTTATATTCCATCTTCCCTATTCCTTTGTCATAAAGCCATCCTTCCAACTTCACAAACTTCCTTGATCAAGACACTGCTTCTTCCTTTAACACACACGCATACATGTCAGCGAGGCACCGCAGCTGAAGACATTTGTTTACATATCTGTCAGTGACGGAGCTTCATGTGCGCCGTGTGAGAGGCTCTTCCTTCAGCAGCACATGAAGAGTTCCCTCTCCCCACAGCAGAAGGTGACAAAGCATTTAGCAGCTCCTCTACAACAAGTGACACATTTAGCTTCGGTTAGCATTACGCACAACAATTAATGCATGTTAATTCTTAATTATGCTAATTTCATTTGAAACAGGCTGAGAGGTTCTAACAGGGTGAGAGAGGATTCTTTAGCAACACGCTCTTGTTGTTGTCTGGTTATGCCTCTCACACATTAACATGTCCTCTACTGTTAGGCACTGTTAATGAGAACGGAAGTTTTAACATGACAAGCTCTGGATAATTGGGCTAAAAGTAATACAAAAAAGTGGAAACAATTTAAGTTATCTGCATGCACCACTGATAAAATTTGCAGGACCACCACAGAAGACCAGGACTGCCTAAAAATACATCAAAAATGGTGCCACATAAGGGTGCTCTTGAGGTCAGTCATCACCCTGGTCTTCAATAAAAAAGTACAAACAAAACACTGCTCAATATGCCTCGAAGTTAAACACTGAGGTTCACTTGTGCATCTACAAGCACAGTGAGGCTGAGTAACAATTTTAGTTTGGTTGGGATATAGAACTAAACTATTGTCTTTGTCTACTAATCAAAAACCAAGTGAGAGATTGGAGCATGTCTTTAATACGCCCTGTTTTAGCTCACTACTATTAGCTGGTTGAGACTGTAAACAAAATAGCAAGCAACTAACCAGTAACATCTACAGCCACAAAATTCTGAAGAAAATACAGCTTTTAATTTTCATCTACACTCCTGGCTTTACTTTCAATCCAAATGAGATGAAAGTTATTCCTCTGGCTAAAGGGGGTCCAAAATATGACCCAAGGACCAACTGCGGCCTGTGGTCCAGTTTCAGTTAATCTGCAGCAAGTACCAAAAAGTAAAAGCAATCTGGTCTTCATTGGAACGAAGACCAGCTTTAATAAAAATTATGAGAATAAATGGAAATAAACCTTGAATTCACAAACTTGAAGTCTGGCCTAAAACAGAGATTTTAATTAAGCTGGTAAAAACACTGCAGCACAATCTTAACTAAAACAATCAGATTTCATACACGTAGACTGGAGAATATCTACGCTCTTCCTCAATCACATGCACATAGCCCACTGCCTACTGTAGGGACATTGAGACCATTCCTCCTACATGCATTGTGCATCCCTCCATCACTGCACAGGTGGACACAGAGCACAAGACTGTTAAAGAAAAACATTTGAGCCTGTGGACTACATAATGTGAAGCTGAAGTTTATTTTTTTTAATATAACAATTAGTACTTGATGAAGTACTACTTACAAAAAATCTGTTGGGATGTATCTTTTTAATTATATTATTTTGCATAGGTGTCTGACAGTTACAAAGAAAAAGGGTTGATTTGTTCGGATATGATACGGTTCTTTTGATTACTCAGAATGTCCAGTAAATTTCCAGTGTATTTGATTTATTCCCAAAATTACCATGCCTTCCATTTTGTAATATTACCAGATTAACTTTCCTTGGAAAGTTACTGGAAATTTACTCGAAATTTTCAGACTCTGCAAACATTACACCGACCTGAATACTTCGATGTTTTAGTCAAGAGCACAAAGCTGACACTTTACAAAAACTGACCTGTTCCTTTTCTTTGCTTCCTTTCTGTGTTAGAAATATATGTGCAGCAAAAATAATATTTCAATTTTTAATAAATGAGACTTTTGAGGATATTCAGTGATAATGGGTTAAATCATTATGGTACATTAGTGTGTTGTTATGGTCAATATATGGAATATATACAGAATAGCCTATCTGTATGGAATTTTCACATCTGTGAATACAGATAAACTTTTTAAGTAATTATCTGCCCGTGCTGATATTGATCAGATGTCATGCATCCCTATTAATAAAAGCACAAGTTTCCCTATCTGCTTCACTATCTGCTCTGTCTCAAGATCTGATCTACAAGGACTATTGTGATAATTAGTTTTAAACTTCATAGCCATTTAAACTACCAGCTATGTGCAGTTTGCTCTTGTTTTGAATCTAAAAGTGGAGATGAGGTGTTAGTTCCTCCACTCTGCTGCACAGAGGGTCTTTCCTCCCTGACCAGGGGCTCAAGGCCTGAAAGCTTTTGAAATGATTGTGTATGTCCAGAATTTTTGAAGAAAGTCGTTATGAAGGCTTTTTTTAATCTTTTTTTTTTTTTTTTTTTTTAGATGTATTTTTTGGGGCATTTTGTGCCTTTATTGATAGGAGAGAGACAGTGGATAGGCTTGTGAAAGGGGGTGAGAGTGTAGGGGGAGACACTCTGCAAACTGGTCACAGGCGGGATTCGAACCTGGACCGGCAGAAGCATGTACATGGGGTGCCTGGTTGCTAACCACTCCTCCAAACCAGCACCCCAAGGCTTTTTTAATCTTTCTAACATTTTCAACAATTAATTTATCTTGACCTTCAATGAATCAGTTCGACCCACTCTAATGCACTAAAGTTTGGTTTATCAAAGTGGCACAATCATCCTTAGATATTCTGTTTGGGGTCCCCAGTGGATAAAGCATTAGCACTCCTGCTCTGGCTTACAGTGATGTTAGGAGCACCACGTGTATCATTTTACCTAATCTGGATATCACGAGTAATTGAAGCTCTTACCTCAATTAAAATAAATGAACGATTATTTTATATGATGCTGGAACAAATTAGTGGTGATACCGATGACTGGCAACACGGTCTTCCTGCAGTATTTACACTTAACTTCTTTCAATGTCCTCTGCTCAGAATCCAAAACGTGCCCAAACATCGGAGACGGTAGTTTTCTTGGCTGTTGGTGGCGTGTCCTTCACTCTTGGCAAACTGAACGCAGACTGTGTGCGTGTAGTCACATGACTTAAACTGGGAAAATGCTCAGAATAATCGACATGAGTAAAATAACTTCGATTACAGGGTCTAAATGTCGTTTTTGATTATTTTTTGATTAATTGCACAGCCCTATACTGTGCTACATAAATCTGAACAATGGTACAAAAAAGGTTGAGGACCACTGATGTAAAATATTTGGTGTGTACAGGCCATAGAACCAAGATTTCAAACTTACACGTAAAATCACACCAAAGTTTAATGTGAAATAAAGAGCATCTAAAATTCTCTCCGTCCCTGCTGGTTAATATACATGATAAATTGAATCTTGGTCTCATCCCTGGATTTATTTTTTTACCCTCTGGTTTCAGCTCTGAGCCTGGCCATAGCTTCACACTCAACATGGCACAATAATTCCCCTGAGGAACATAGCAAAGCGATCTGTCTGGTGGGTAATGTACTGTACACATGTGCTGTAATGAGATACAATTAAATCAAACCAAATTGTGTGGACTACTTAGTGTATCTCATTTTCCGATCCTTTTTGCTGTAAGCAATGTTTAATTTTTCTCGATAATATTCAGATTTTTGTGTCAGAAAAAGAGATATCTTTCTGCTTCTTAAAAGTGTGCCATCTTATTAGCGTAATTCCCCAACCAGAAACCTGCAAAATGTGCACTTTTGATTTTACAGTTCCATAAAATGTCTCTAATTCTCTCTATTCTCCTGTGTTTAGGGTATTCAAGGAAAATGAACAAGACATGGCCGGGCACAGTTAGTCTGCAGCACTCAGAATATTTCACCTGACATGAGCTGAGGCAAGTCGTGTGGCACAACCAAGCACAACTGGGCCATTAAATATATGTAAATGAAGAGAAACACAAGAGAGCTGGGTATAATAGCACGCACGAGGGAGAGATGGATCCTGGGTAGTGATTAATTTATTTGATGATGCCTCTAGTGAGGAATTTTAGGTCACAAATGAAGTGACAGGATGACAAATTACCATTTTAAGGAATTTACTGGGAATCATTAATGAACAATTGTAAGATAGTTTACAGCAGGCAGAGACCATGGAATAAATGTACATCTCTTTCAAGATGATACTTTTTTTTTAACTTTTCTTTATTGAATGAATTTAATTGTAGCAGCATGCTTCATAACTGTACATGCTCTACATATCTGTAATAAAATATATCACAGATAAAGGGAGTGCATTTTGTCTTGTTGTTTGAGAAGTCTATAAAAGGTTGCCATGTTGTGTAAAACAAAAGTACACCGCCTCAGGCTGGATTTTGCTTTTTAATGTAAAGCACTTCATTATATCTTAGATCAAAACAAAGAGGACTGATGATTTAATAGTCCAGTCCAGAAAAATAAATCACTTTTAAGCAATGTCCCAAGTAGTGCTTATTGTTTTGCTTGTTAGCTAGCTGCACAGCTGTTGATTTCACCACAAGAAGTTCATCTGATTTCAATGAGCATTGTTAGATTTAGCTTTGCTCAAGTAGTATTTAACATGGAGGATCTAAACTTGACTCTGACACTTTAATCTAGACAGTGATAAGAGTCACTCTGAGTATCTGTACGATTCTGGGTACAATTTTTATGTATTTATTTTTTTTATTAATACAATAGTATAAGTCAGGTTTAGCAAAAAGTAATTAAACAAGGGCATCTTAAACTAAAAACAACGGACCTAGTATTAGCCGATCTCATTATTTAAAAATTGTATCTGGATTATGGGTTAAAAAATGCCAATCAGAACATTCTTAACTTTTTTAACAGCAACTCTTTAGAGAGCAATAGAAACCAATCTATCAATCTGCTGACCAGAGTATTCATTGACATGGAGGATCTAAACTTGACTCTGACGTTTCATACTTTGTCTACCACGATGCAACTGAATATCAGGGTAACCCTCAAGATGTAGGCACTAGATGTGCTTGGGTGGTCAGATCTGTAGTGATCTGAAGTTATTGATGAGGTTTGTTCTCTGAAAGCAACTTTAAAAGCTGCTGTAGAACTTTAAAGTCATGCTCTTATCAAGATAAAATTAGCTAATTTGTCCTGCACCATGTGTTAAAAACAACATTTCAGTGACATCTCTAACACCATAAAGCCATGAAGACTTAACACAGGGATTATGGGCTGCAGTATGTATTCTTCTGTTACTTGCTAGTTAAAAATAATTATATTCCAGTGTGGACCAACACCTCTAATGATGCTTTATAATTTCAAGCACATGTCTAATTAAGAAAAGGATTATGCAGAGTGATGCAGGGCCTGGCGTGCTCCTTATAGGAGGAATTGTGTATATTGCTTCTGGCACCTCTTAAATAATTTGGTTTTGTCACTGACAGAATAAATCAATTCATTAATTAAAATTAAGTTCATGTGTAAGAGACAGTATCATAGTTTATTTAAGTGTTAAAGGAGACAGATGCTCTTTCAAGAGTCCCTGTCAAGCCTGTCTGTCCCGTTCACTTTGCTGCCTTAAATGGCTTTCAAAAGCCAGTGGTAAAAGAGAGCCGAGATGACAGGAGGAATCTTCACTGCGTGGATTAATCCGACAGATTCCCTGATTCCCCTCCTGGGCCCCTCCGGAGGAGCCGATGTTTCAGCGACTTGATGGTGCATTACAGTAGGTGTGACAAATATCTGTGGTTCAGAAGTGCTAGTGGTGTGTTGGTTCACAGATGACATGTCACTGGGATGTCGAAAAACACTCATAATTGCACTTTCCAAAAGGGAGGCAGCGTCCCAATTTGGTCCTCGTTGCAGTGACGTGTCTCTCAGAGGAAGCCTCTCTGTGTCTGATAATGTTAGACTGGTTACATGTAGGGCACTTTTCAAGAAGAAAGACTTAATTATAACTAGATATATGCAGAATACTTCTGTGAAGGCTACTGAAAATGTTGATTGTGGAAATGTCTTCTCAACAAAATAAAATACAATGTAAAAAATATCAAGGAAATTCTGAGTATTAGGCAAGTCACTGAAAAATAATTCATTTTAACTTCTAAAAATGTCGATTATGTGAGCGATGTCATGTCCCCTCTTGTTTGCTCATTGGCTTAAAAATCATTTTTTATCCTTGGCTTGATCTGAACTGCTAATGAATTGCTGTTAACACTTTTCTAAGAGCCCGAAGAATTGTTCCAAAACTGGAGTTGGTGTCCACCGACCCCATTATCAATGCTGGAAGCACTTTTTTCTAACACAAAACAAATGCAGCCCAGAATTTTTATCACTTAGTAACCTGTCTAGAATAATGTAAGCTACACTTTTATTTTGGTTGCTACACTTAGTCTCTCAGTCGAAAGTTCAACTTTTGGAACAGCATCATGCTTGTCAGTGTTACTACTCCCTTACTGACAAAAAAACAAATAAGAGGGCATGGGACTTTGAGGTGTTTGAGGATAAAAAAAATCAAGTTATTGCAGGAGGAAAACATTGCAAAAGTGTTTCTTCTTAGGATGAGGGCTCTAACCTAAAATCACAGCTCCCCTCGGGGACCCCACAGATCTCAGCGGTAACAAGTAGCTCTGTCACATACTGAATAAGGCTGTGAAATAAGGTTCACATGTTAGCCAAAACAAGTATGACTTCGTTGTTTGAATCCTGAAGGTAGAACTAAAGGGAACTCTAAGAAAGAAACAGTTTGGAATTACTGGTCTGGATCAGCAGCTCCAAAACTTTTCAGTGATTCCTAAAATAAAAAAATCAGACTGGGGACCCCCACTGCATTTAATGTTGTGTACACACTTGCAACTTACATCTGTAAGTATTTTTTTCTGAATTGCTTTATCTTGGTATCAGTATCAGAGAATAAATATGGTTTCAATCTAAAATAAATTCTTCTTACATGTACATTATCATCATTCACTCATTTAAAGTCTGCTCATGGCTCAATCCTCTTTCTTGCAAGTCATTCACCAGTCTTTTAATGTTTTGTTTATACTTGCCCATCTAAATTACGGCATAAAAGCAATAAAGTGGGACAGAATTGGCAGCACAATACAAAGAGCCCTTTTTCTGTACAGACCAAGGTTGTCTTCCTCATCAAGCTCCAATGAGGCTTTGATATCAGTTTCTAAATATCAACAGACAGTCATCAAATGTTCAAAACAGGAAGTCATGTAACATAGTTTGACTCTTGTAATTCACAAATCTAGTAGGACAACAAGAAAATCATCTTTGCTTATTTTTCATCTCTGCAAACCATGAAAAATATCTACAGTATATGTCACAACAATCACAGGACAATACCACAGCTACAATTGCCTGAAAACTCTCTCTACATAACACAGCCTTTGATTTATGTCACAGTACAAAGCAGCAGCATAACCACATCCCTTTTCTTTGTCCCTGTAGGCATTAAATCAAATATCACAGAGGAGCGACTTTCTGTTTCTACGATAGATCTGGGTTATTTTGCTCGCAAGTTTTCTCTAGATTAATTACATGAATGATTACTTTGCTCGGAAAAGCAGCACTCCTACTGAACATAAGTCTAGCAGTAACACAACAGCCTATCACAAGTCAGTGGTGCAGACACAGCCTATTTATACTCACTACACAAGTATCGAGTTAGAGGGAAATGTGGAAATCAGAGGCTACAACTGAAAAATCTTTTGAAGAGCTTTTTATCTATGAGCAGCCTAGAAATAAAATGTAATTTTGTTTTTATCTTGTTGAGTGGCCCTTCATTTATGAAGCAGTTTTGTCAGAAGTCAGAGCAAATGTATGCTTCTCTGAATCGTTTAATTTGAATAGTTCATGTTTGAGAGCATCTCCACAGTTTTGAGTCACTCAGCTTCAAGCACACATCTATTACCCTTGCATATATCTCTCAGCCACTTAAACAACATTGACAAACACTGCAGTTGATAGTTCTCCATCATGTGACCAGTGTGGAGAGCAAAAGGGCAACAAGAGTGTCCGCTAGCACTGACCACTGTGTAGAGCTGCTGCACAGGGTGGACCAGGGTTGTATTAACAAAGAAGTGAACATGAAGCAGCATCACTACATGCATAACGATTACACCAGAGAGAGAAAGCTCCGGAGTTTCATCTTTGTATCCAACAGAAGCTATTTCAATGCACAAGAGACCCAGATGTGATCGTTTTTGAGCAGATGTCCTACAGAACTTTGATGATGTCTAGAGGAAACACATTTGCGTTTGTGTTATCCCCTCACAGTCTGATAAATTTCTCCCTCTACAGCAGTTGTTTTGATCCATTCTGTCAAGTCTCTCTATTCTTGGTTTGTG
Organism: Scarus forsteni; assembly: GCA_036419115.1. Lineage (NCBI taxonomy): Eukaryota > Metazoa > Chordata > Actinopteri > Labriformes > Labridae > Scarus > Scarus forsteni. Next base: position 55,456,324 of record JAZDUH010000098.1, on the reverse strand, counting down.
CCCGTCGTACAGGAAGTCCCCTGCCCTCCTCTTGTCTCAGTGAATTACCTTGTTAATTAGCTGCTGTATTAAGACATGAGCATACTCTGACTCTATGCAGATAATATATTGGGGGGGGGGTAAGAAATTTGAAGTTGGAGTGAAAAAGTCATCTGATTGCATTAAAACATCATTTCAAACCCAATGAGACAAAATGACAAATAAGATAACTGATGGACAAGAAGGTGGACACACTCAAGCAGATTTATACAACAAATAAATAATTCACATCTCCTCAGAAAAGCTGTGTTGTTGCTTGTTTCTTTAGCCCGCAAGACAAGGATCATCTACCTCTGCATAACCTCTGATCAAACCTCTTTGGTGTCACAACTGAATGCATGAGTGACGGAGGTAATGTTCACACTCTGCATTGGATCCACACTGCATGTACCATGAAAGTGACTATGAGCTTCTTTCCAGATTGTGCCCAATTTCATGCTGCTGTACACACAGAGCATCAGTTGATCACACCGATTTGCCTTATACTGGGTGTTTTTGTTCAGGGGATGCCAATAGTATCCTACTGAAAGAAAAAGTGGAAGAATTCTTCATTTGGTTATGCAAGGAGCTAAACAGGGACATGCTACACCAATTGTTTTGTGTTAGGACCTTGGATAGAACAATGTATATCAAATCTTGGAAACAACCCTAATTCCCTCATGATCACAGGAAAACAATGAAAAAACATGTTTTGTATGTTTGTCTCATTTTAGCTTGTGTGGACAACCAACTTTTTTTTTCTTCAAAGTACACATTCTCATCCTACTGACAGTTTCACATCCCTGTAAGATGAAAATTATTCATCCAACACCTTTCAAATTTATGACTCTAAACTGATGTTCAGTTTAAAAATGAAAATGTTATTAATATCAAATCACCACGTATTCCATGGAAATGTAAACTGATCAGAATATGACATACCAAAGCCATTATTAATTCTGCCTATAAATGTAAGTCTTAATTATTTCCTTACAAACATTTTTCAATACCAAGGCTTTCTGTGTCAACAACTTTAAAACGCATGGTATTCCTAAAATTTAATTTCCATATGCATCAACAAATGTTTGACCAAGCTGATAGTGTTTCCACCCTTGCTTGAGTTCTCACAGCCACAGACAGTGCATGCTACACTGTTGTGTCACATTTGGTAAAATTAGTAGGAATGAAAACAGGGAAATAACCTAAAATTTTGCCAAACACAAATTGAAATCACTCTAAGTCAACCAGTGTTAAGTCATTAAAACAGTGTGTATTAATAGGTGTATAAAACGTAACGTATGTTGTAGTGCATCAAGTAAGGAAATAGATTGAGATTTTTTTTAAGTTATCTATTTTTGAAACACTTTTATAGTTTCAGAATATTATGTATAAAGAACACAGTTTTCCTGCTGCAAGGATAAATCTTAGGATCAGACAATACAATAATAACAATAAATGTTTTTTGACAAACGGCTAAATGTCTGCAGCCAACTAGCAGCCAGAGGCTGAACTACAATGCAAGGCTAGAGACCATCACAGGTGGCACTGGAAATAAGGTGGGGTACACCCTGAATCAGCCAGCTAAGCGTGTGTTTATGTCTGCAGGGAGAAACCAGAGTGCCTAGAAAAAAGAAAAGTAGGCACAGGGGAGACCATGCAAACACAGAACATAGAAAGATCCTGGCAAACACAGGGGGTCAAACCAACAATCTTCTTGCTTTGGATCAAGTGCACTTCCTGCTGCGCAAACGTGCCACCCTCTATAAAAGTACTGACTTATTGTATAGTTAATACTAACGAAATATCACAGTTATGCTATAAAATATTAAAACATTATCCCGTAGTAAAATACTGTGATTTGATGGCTTATTAATACTTTCTTATGTCCTAAGAGTAAAGCAATCAAAACAATGGTCCAAATCAACTATTCCTTGATTGTAACAGAGCAGCAATGTCAGTATGTGAATAACATGAAGGTTGTTTACATGGTGGAGTGTGTAAATGTTGGTTATGGTGGCTAGAATGTGGCATCAAATGCAAGGCACACTGGACTAAGTGGAAGCCATTGATTAGGAAATCCTTCATCATAAATCCAAGTCTCAAAGAAGCCAAACCAGATCACAAGTGCCATCCCTAGCAAGCAAGAGTGGATCTTCTCTCTCTCCCCTGCTCTCTCTCTTGCACTTGGCCTTTGTGGTGAGAATAATAAGCCAAATGCAAGTGATGTGTGTGTGTGTGTGTGTGTGTGTGTGCCTGTGGTTTGATTAACCTCTGCTCCAAGCTGTTGCTCCTCACAATATCATTGCCTATTGACCTGTAGGTGCTTGGAGGTAGGGCTGGTGCAAAGGTCTGGAGGTGTGGGACTGGCCATGGTAACAGGAGCACCGGCCTAATTGTCTGTTCTCCGTAAGCTGAAGTTATTGGCAGCTGCCACAGCCTCAACCATCCAGGCTGTGGCTGGAAACCAAACGGAGGGCCTGCTAATTGCAATGGCCTTTTCATCATCTCAAATCAAATGCTTTCATATAACCCAGGAGAGGCTGCATCCTCTCAGACCATTAGAGAGGTGTACAGTACAGAAAGCAGCTGGACAGGTGCATCACATCTTCGAGCACTCCCAGGATGTTACGTACACTTCCTCAACAGCTATGGGAGTATTTAGCACCCAGCCCCATTGACCTCATCTCTCTTCCAGCACCTGAACGCCATAACCTGATTTTACTAGTCGTTTAAGAGGGTGGTTGGCAGGAGTGGGTGTAAGTGGGGGTGTGTGTGATGGCAGTATTGTAAGGAAGGGCAACTGGTCCTCCTGACAAGAGATCAATACTGTCCTCAGAGTGGCTGGAGTCAAGCTGCTGGGTCTGACAGGGGGCCGTGTGGCGTAATTGGATCAGGGGGGCGCAGCAAGTTGCCTGCCCACCCACCCCCTCCCTCCTCAGTACTGTCACAGCTGTCACATGTCATCCCCCTGCACCGCTGTCACCCCAGGAGGCTAGTGGACCCCCCAACCCAACTCCGCCGCCCCTCTCTTCCCCTCGCACCCATGCAAATGTCCACTTAGCAGATGAATGCGGCTGATATTAGGCACATTCTTCATGCTTTTATGCAAAAATAAAACCTATGTCATTTGAGGATTTCATGGAAATAAAGTTGCCGTTCATTCCCAGCCGGGAGAGTGAAACGGGCTGTAAAAAAACACTGAAAATGGTTTGGTTCAGCTTATTAAAAATGGAAAGAAAATAAGGCTTTGGAAAAACAAACAGTGAGGGAGTGGAGGATTAGAGGAAATAAAAAGGGAAGGGGAAGAAAAAACTTTATAGACAACATACAGTAATGAAAAATCCCTCACCTCTATATTACCTCATATAACTCAACAGTAACACTTAATCCAAAACTATTGATTGACTGATGTGTGAGCTGGAACATGTCTGTAAATTGAACCAAGCTTTGTGAGGCATCAGTTGTTTTCCAATAAATTTTGTAGCACAAGGCGCAGATAAGATTTAAGTCGATAGTTCCGCAAAAAACAGAAAACAAGTCCAGTGGCTTAATTATCTGTTTTAAAATGAACAGCATGATCACTTTAAGATGTCATTTTTCAGCAACAGCACAAGGGAGATGATGATCGATTTCAATAGGGGGAGAGTGTGTGCCGTAAAGAGACAATAATGGAGATAATGATTGTCTGGTGTTAATCTGGTCAGCGCAGATTCAAGCCAAGAGCCTTTTAAAAGCAGCGCTCTATTCAGTGAGCATGTTCAGGCTTAAAAGCTTCCCAAATCTAACAATTTGAGTAATTTCCCCTCTTTTAAAAAAAGGAAAAGATGGAGGAGCATTTGGAATAATCACACATCATGTAACAGACGCGGATGTTTCCGACATCACAGAGCGAGGTGGATTAAGGACTGGTTAAACATTAAACAGGAATCCATATGTAAATTTACAGCGCTAATTAGGAGACGCTGTCTGTGATGTTATCCACCGAGAGACTCTGTGCCCTCAATTTTCACACACTTAATCAAATTAAAAGCTTAGGAACAGCATGATTATCGGATTATCGCTGATACATGTACAATTCCTTTTAGTTTGGGGAAATAATGGGTGGATTCTCCTACAATCCATTCAGTAGCTTAAGTCATTGTTTGTTTAAGATGTCTATGGTTTGAGGGGAAAACAGATTCCCACATTTCCTGGGTACAAATCCTCCTTTTCCTCTTATTTTACAGTTGTTTCATGTGATTACCCTTTTCTTCCACTGCTGTCCCTCTTCATGAAGGGATTTGATGTAGACATCAGTTGTGGCACAGTTCAGATGGCACCGCTTTGATCATAGGGCCTGAAGACTTGTGGACCTCAGGGCTGGAGCGGCTGTTTCACACAGGCAGAACACGTCTCCTACATGCGCACACACACACAAACACACACACACACACACACACTGAGGGTTAATACACTGAAAAAAGAACATTCACATGTGAACCCACATAAAAACACGGCTGCAGCTGAATCACTGTTTCACTGATCTATGACAGCCGAGCCTCCTTCTGGGACTGCGCGTTCACCTTGGCAGTCTCAACGGTTCAGCGGCCCCGAGGATGTGGTTAACAAATCGGAGGAAAAAGCTCGCTGGCTTCGGGGCGGTGGCAGGCTTGTGCTAAGTGATCTGTATTCCTTGTGAATCTGCTGTTCCTTAACCCTGTGAAATTAAGAACACTTCCTGAAAGTCGCCCCCCAGACCTCGAACATAATACAAAATTCACAACAGCACCATGCATCAATGTCCTTGTGGCAATGTTACCGGAGGAAAGTGCAACAGGAGGAGGAAAGCCTGGAATTCTCCGAAACAAACACTGCTTGAAAATCTGTATTTAAGTATCTTTTAACTTCTTGTTCATTGATTTTCTAAGACAATTTAGACCTGAATCAGTGTTGTCCTGTCTAAACTTTGGAGACCTAATGCAATATTTGGTTGTTTCTACCTTAAGACCTTTGTGCAATATGAGCGCAAGATGGAAACACATGTTGATGATTTTGCTATGCCCTTAAATTTATGGTTTAAAGAAAAAAAATCAAACACAGTTTTACTGTCAAGATAAGGATTAAAGCTTTATTTTTTCATTTCATACATTTATGTTTGACAGAGGCATTGAAATACAAGCTTTAGTAGCCCTGTCATGATAATCAATAAATCAATTAACCACATGGTAAATGAAAACGTCCTCGGTAAGTTTGCTGGCCGCGATAAATTGGCACGTGCATGCGTGTTTGTTTTCCTCCCCTCGCTCTACCAAACAGGCTGGACGAAAAGATGGTTCACACCGTCTATCTTTCTCAACGCCTGGGCACGTTGGTTCTATAGCGGAATGAGCAGAGTGATCCATCTATCAGTCATTCAATCTTTGTGGGGGGAGGCAGGCTGCTCGGGCGTACACACACACACGAGCAGCAAGTGAGCGTCGTGAGTAGTAACTCGGAAACACTTATATGAATGATGGCATGAAAGTGACGGCTCCTAAGCCGAATGCCACAGTCCAAGTGTGGGAATATTTTGGTTTTAAACAGAATGAAGAAGGTGTGGTGGGACTTGCAGCTGAGCCATCGTCCTTGACGGCGCTTACTGAGGCGTTTGTTTGGCAAAGTAAGTACAAAAAAAGAGGTGCAAAATGGTGGGCGCTCACAGACAGTGACGTTCGTTACATGGCAAAACAAATGCAACCCTACAATTTGGTTGAAAAGCCAGCAATGTTACAAATGTTTGGAAGACAGTACATGACTGAGGGAACATACATGTCAAAAACAATTCAAGAACTGTACAAACTTCATTTCTTCGTTTTCATTGTTGTGTGTGTTTTTATTGGAGTTTTGTTTTATCCTTTACAGAGACAGGTCCATTATCTATCGTTTTTAATTGATTTTTTTCATGCAGTTTCTCCCAAAATAGAGTCCATTTCATTTTCATTGTTTTTTTTTTCTTTCTTTTGTTGTTTGTTTATTATATTGTGTTTGTTTAATTTATTTCATTTAAAAGCCCTTGATACTCAAATTACAGTTAAATGCTGTTGAGAAATTAAAGTTCATTGTTTTTGATATGGTGTACTCACTTTAATATGACATATACTATAATTACATTAATAAAAAAAATGATGTTTCAAAATAATAGGGACGATAATATTCATTGACAATAATTTTTTTGGACAATTATCATTCAGCAAAATTTGTTATTGTGACAGGCCTAAGCTTTAGTAAAGGAAAAGTTTCAAAAGTTCAAGAAAAAGTTTTAAGAGAGTTAAAAACAACTAAAAAATATTTTCTTCAGACAGGAGAGAAGCCAGTGTGAAATCTTACACAGTGCTGTTTTTTCAGTACAAAAACCCCTAAAAGTATCAGATCAGACCTGGTATCAGCATTTTTCATTTCAGAGGTCAAATTCATACTGATCATGTAACTGTGTGTCCATTAGTTTTGTCAGTTAAACACTCTTTTGTCAGGCCATGATGCTGAATGATGCAGCTGTAGCAGCCCTGTGGCTTGCATGGTAGTGGTGTCAAAATCCTTGAATTTAGACAGAGAAAAGAAAAAACAGCACTCTCAGTGTCTGTAAAACTATGTTTTATGTGGAGGTAGTACTGGAGCTGCTTTTAATACAACCATTTAGGCGTGACATTTAAAAACAAAACATGCAAGAGACTAAGGCCATTTGAAGCTCTCACAGCAGATCCAGTCATGACTAGAAGATAATCAGAACGATATGACTATAACATCATTCACCAGTCACATCAGCCAATCTGAGGGGATTTTTACCACGAGTTTTAGAATAATGAATGATAATTAACGAAGTAAGACTTAGTTCAATGGAATTGAATGAGGCAGCATGTTACTTTTTTTTAAACATAATTAGGTTAACAAATAGAAAAACAAACACAAAAAACAGCATACACCCGTATTGTTAAGTCAGATATTATCAGATTGAAAATTGGCAGATACACATATTTTAAAGAAATGTATTGCAATAGTTTATATATTTTTCATAGATATTCAAAAGGCTACGAATTGCCTTTTATCATCCATTCAACACACACAAAATATACTAGAAATGGTACTTCTGGGAAATTAATAAAGTTACTTTAAATTATGATTTTGGGTCCACATAAACATCACTACACAGATTAAAAGATGTGTTGTATTGCATCTATTAGTCTTTAAGGTTTATTATTTGCGGTAAGTGTTTCTTAGAAAAAATTAAGCCACAAGAGTATATCACCACCAGAGCTGGATGATGCATTGTTTTATTGATGTTATTGCATTACGTGCAGTATACAAATCCCACGACTTAGGATGTGAGACTAACCAATACCAATAACCAAAACCATCTGTTTTCTCTTTCTTATGCCTAATAATTGATGACATTATGTGATATCAGCCCCAGCAGTCAGAGAACAGAACACTGTGCATGCAGAGTCTGTGTGTCTCCTGGATGCATCATAGGATTCTGTCAAGGATTCACTGACATGGTATTTCAGGCAGGCACCATCAACATGACGCTGGAGTATATTCCCGTTATCAGCAGAACCTTATCTTTGTTATCAGTGCTACAATTAAACATGTTGTCCGCTATTTTCAAAAATGTGTTGCTATGGAAGTTGCCAATTTTTATCAGGTGGTGCTCAAACACTTATCAACTAAGCACCAACATGAACAGTGGCAGAAATGGTTTATGATGCTAAAGTAACATACTAACAAGTAACAAGTTTATTTCAGACACAAACACATAAAGGCACATGTTGTGCCCTTATTTTTCTGTAGCCACACAAAAGCAGCTGGATTTGATAGATTTGCCTATTTGTCATCAGGCAGATTCATCTTGTTTGTGTGTGCGTGTGTGTGTCTGTCAGGAAGCACCAACAAGCCTTAACTGATGAAGGCAGGTGACAGTCAAATATGAAATCTGAAAACAACTCTGGGACTTGGTCAATCAGACATGGACTAGAGCTTACATGTATGTAGCACCTTTCTAGTCTTTCTAACTCACTCAAAGCCCTTTTATACAAAAGGTCACATCTACTTATTCACGACCATTCACTCTCATTTCCACTCCTCCATGGTTCAGCATTTCTGTGTATGTAGCCCACTGGTGTTACCCAGCACACACACATTTACACATTACTGAGGCAGCAGTAGGAGCAACTGAGGGTAAAGTGGCTTGCCCAAGGACACATTGACATGTGACGGCTGGAGCTAAACTCAAACCTGCAACCCTTTGATTACTGATAAAGCACCCAGACAAAAACAACACATGCAATTTTTGCACCATTTATCATTAGCGCTTTTCAGCTTTATGTTGGGCTTGAGGTTACTGATTCCCATTGCTCAGTCTTGACAGAATCCTCATGATTATAGAAATACTGAAAAAAAAAAATCAAGGAACTGGCCCTCTCTCTACTTCCATTAGTTTTTTCTACTGTTTTTACGTGATAATAATGTGAAGTGTTAATAAGATTTGTAAGAGGTAAAAACCATTTAAAAGAGGTAAAAAGATAATTAAATCACCTAATTATTATCCTAATGTGCTTTTATCTGATCACATTTTATCCCAAAACTCAAACAGCATTGTTGCTCCTAAATTTGTAACAGAAGAGTTAATGCCAAATATCATCATAAAATGTATATATCTTTATGCCATTTTGATTATAGTATTTATAAATAATTGCAGACGGTCCACCAGAACCTTGAAAATTAGCTGAGTAACCCAAACACTGATAGTGCATTAACAAGAGTGTTTTGTGATCAGATCCAATAATAAGTTTGGTTGATTTAAAATATTATAGAAGATAAACAGACACAGATCATTGAACTATATCCATTACCTCTTAATTTATTTATTATTTTATGCTGATTTCGTCTAAGTTAGACTGTCTTAAACCTGACTAAATTTTTTTTGAGCTTTAAGGAAACATATGGACATGAATATGGTGTCATAAGAGGACTACAATGTGATCTAAACTTGTGCTCATTTTCATCTAAGGACTCCAAATCCAAGAAAGCAGCCACAATTAATACTGAACTGTACAATACAAAAGCACAGGCATGTTTATCTGAGCTCTTACAGCTAAGTTATACTCTCAGTGAAGCAATATGCAATTTTTTATCCATAAAATGTGCTATATAACTAAACTTTAAGATTGCATTTCTAATATCATCTTCCTACTGCCTAAGTTTGTCAAAAAACATTGCTGTTTAATTTTGGTTTTCAAATTCCATCTCATTTTCAGAGGCTTTTAACAGTACTAGGAATTCTGCGATGCTTTCCCCAAGTTTTGTTCAAGTGTTTTGTAGACACAATTTACCAGATACCACCTGCTGTAAGACAGTTAACAGAAAAAAAGAACAAGGCTCTCTGAGTATCGAGGAAAGTAAAGATTGGCAGGTGAAAGTGAGGCTTACAGGCTGACCTACACACAAGACCTCTTCATCCGTGACTCATAATCACTACTCTGGGGGAGTCACATGGTCTACTAAAAGGCAGCCAAAGCCATTATGGGGGTGCTTAAAACTCCACTTAAAGATCACTTTATAGCCTATTACTTTAACTGTGGTTAGGTATTTACATGACACCTCCAGCAGCTTTTTGGTTTGGTAATACATTTGCCTGTGAGCGGAGCATCTTATGTGACTGTCTGCTGTGACAAAAGAAGACAACATCCAGACAAGTGCTATAAAAAGATGCAGTGTGTTTCTCATTCTGTGCAGAAGACTAATGCTGAATTACAGAATAAAACTAGACAAATCCTGATCAGTTACACATATAAGATGTTATATTTCATCTAAAAAGTTGTTTGTAAAATGTGTTACTGAACAGGGGAGCATTAAAATGTCAAACAGAAACAAATATGAACACTTTAAAGCAATTCCTCAAAACATATTGCAGTTCTAATGTTTACCAGTAAAGGGTGCCATCCTTGTTTCATATCTGGATTATCAAAAAGACCGGCTTTTGGTATGAATGTTAACATGCTATATTAAAAGTACAGAAAAGGGCTAAAAATAATGCAAAAGACAAAACCAAAAAACTGCACAACAACAGGAAGTAACACAAATAACAGTTTCACTCTGTGGAGCTTGATGCAAAAAAAAAAGAATGCTATAAAAGATTGATACAGAAATTAGTCACCATTTTTGTACCATTGTACCAAACGCCATAGCGAAAGATGATGACCCTTTTTGCCTTCTCTGCTCAGTAACGCTGTCCATTATTTTAGACATCATAGATCAGAAATATTAACAAAGCACTCTTTTATGTATTTGTTCAAGAACTATCAATGCACCAGCACTTTTCTGAAGGCATCAAGTACTGTCACATGTAATTATGACAATGTATTGGGAAAATTCTCAAAACATCTAAAAAATAAAAATCAGATTTTTTTTAATATGACACACATACCTGCAATCTTCATCAAATTATACAGCTGGAATCAAATCAAGTAAAGTCACATTTAACTTGTTAATTTCTTTATGTGCAAAGAAAAACAGAAAACAAAAAAAAACTTAACTTGTTTTTGTAGCCTAGAATCATCACATCTATTACAAGAATTAAAGTTAAAGACCTATTTATTATAATTTGTAGAACTGCTCCTTTAACTCAAATTTCCACATAGTCCGCCTTGGCAGCTTCATGTCCAGGCTAAAGGCTCCAACAAATAGTAGGGATGGGAATTGATAAGATTTTATCAATACCAATGCTGTTAACGATCCTGCTAATTGATCCAATTCTTTAACGATTCCCTTATCGATTCCAACAAATTTTGCATGTGGGCAAATGGTCTCATTTTCAGTGGCAACAATGCCAAACATGCATCACAGTATAGATAATTGTTTCTGCCAGTTGCTGGTGTTTCCACTCACTTAAGGTTGTGTAGTAGGTGTAATTAAAATTAAGCCACAATTCTGATGCTTCTGTCAGTGGAAGGAATTGATAAGGGAATTGATAAGCAAAAAGGTTAATGATATCGATTCTTTGATGGAGCTGTTAACGATTCTCAACTGGAATTGGTTTTTGATTCCCATCCCTAACAAATAGTGCATGTTCTAGCCTACTAGAGGTGTGCTTAAGGGGCATAACCCTGGAATCTTGACACACAAGATCAAAATGCTCAGGCCAGAAACATAACTTCATGAGGTAATACGATTTTAAGACAACAGGAGAAGAAACATGTTGTTGTTGATCGATCAAAAGCACATGAAACATTATTCATCATCTAATTTTGATGAGAAATAATCTGTTTTCATTCCTTAAGAGATACTCCATCTACTCCTAAATAGAGGCTTTATATTGTTGACCTGCTTACCAGCACTTCCATGAATGCAAATTGCCTGCAAATTTGTAAAATAGTTGACACAACAGATCCTGGGTCAGTCAGGAGTTATTGTTAGCTACTTAGTTTTCTTAAATTGTGCAGTCATCTCAGTTATCGTCTTGTTGATTCAGGAAAACAAATCAAGAGTTAATGCAATACGCGTCCATCATCTGTGTCACACTGAAGAAGAAAAAAAAATGGCATAATATTAAATGCTAACAGCACAGTGGTAATTTCCACTCACCAAATGTACAGAGGTGGTTGTCCTCGAAGCATATTAATATTGTTAAAATCTGGCCTGTGGTACCTTTCCTACATGTCACTCCCCACCCTCTTACACCATGTTTCTAACTTTATGGATGTCACTGACTCCTAAATAAAAGCTAAGGAACAAAAAAACAGAGGTTGATAATAAAGTATATTCTCAAACAACTACACAACCACAAATATTAGAATTAATGCTCCAAAGTAAAAGGAACAGATTTTTGGCATTTTGCAGGCATGACAATTTAGCAAAACAATTTGTTTTGCTGAAACTTTCTTAATCTAGTTTTCTTTAATAGAAAATACAATATAATTTTAAAAACAGTACTGGATGGTCCACAGAGTCTACCACAGTAAATGAACATATCTTACAGTGAGTTTAATGTGTTGTTAAATTGCTGTAATGAACCCACAAACTGCAAATATTTAATTTCTTCGCCGGAAAAGCGGCATGTTGTTGCTGTTACATTGCATATATATGACCAGGGCCTTGTCCCCCAGCAGGGTACGCTTGGATCAGCGGAGACAGCCCCTACCCCCGAGGTCAGCCACGACCACCCGACCACACCACCCTGACATGACGTGGAGCCGAGGCGATGGTGTGTAAATAAAGGGAGAGAATTGCGAATCTCGTCATGGCTGCAGTGAGCCGAGCAGCTCAAGCAAAGATGGTTGCCCTCAAACCTGGCTTGGAGGGGGTTTGTGGCTCAGTGTGGAGGTGGCGGGCTGGCTGGCTGGCTGGCTGGCTGGTTGACTAGCCGGCCAGCATTAGGAGGAGAATGACTACCATCACAGAGTCCTTCTTGCAGCCTCCCTCTGGCCTGACAGCTCAGGAGCAATTCACTGCTGACATATGACTTAATCAGCGGTGTGTGCACTAATGAATGACCGTATGAAAACAATTAAAGCTTTCAGAGTGGCATGGCAGGTACTCTACTGTTAACTATTCCATTTTTCTAACAGATGCTTAATCATGTCTAAGAAAAAATGGCCACATCTACTCTCAGTGACAACTTCCAAGTGTTACTTTCATTTTTCCTCCTGCCACTTTTAATACTTGATAGAAAATCACACTGAATTAAAGGCCATTACCAGGCTTCTCTGACTATTTAGCTACAAATGGATCAAAATTATTGTTTTGCTTCAATATTTCAATATCCTGCTTGGTGTGAACCCCATGCATTGTGCAAATGTCTCCTCAACAAAGGATTACAATCAATTAAACATTTATGGAAATGGCATCGCTTCCTGTAACGCCGGGCTATTTCCCCTGACATTTTGCACCTATTATATTTCCAGACACCTGATGATGTTTCTGACTTATACTTGGACGTTTGATAAACACGGAGACTGACACAAAGATCTGAAAGCAGATCTCCATTTGTGACAGTATCTTGTTATCCTCAATATGTTGATTAATTCTCAGAAATTCAGAGAAATGTCTTTGACTGACAAATCACATGCTCAACAGCATAATTACAATTATTATCTATTTAAGGTTTTAATCACGAGGAAAGTACTCGATGCGGTCTGAACTTTTAAAGGCCAACAAAGCCTGTGATATGACCAAAGCATCTTTTAAACTAACTAGAAAAGCACTCAGAGAGCGCAGACCTCTGCCAGCACCACAGTCCTCTCCCATATTGTGATTTTTACCATAAATATGAGTCCTACCTTTATTTCATGTAAATATTTAGATTCCTTGACCATGAAAACATACCATTAGCAATTGGTTTCATAATGATATCTATTTTAGTTCAGTAGTTATTCATGAAAATCGCATTTTTCGTCATGGCGGATCCAGACACTGATCCAGATCAACACCAAAATTGAATCACTTCTTCCTTTTCCATTGCTGAACATTTCCTGAAAATTTCATCAAAATCCATCCATAACTTCTTAAGTTATTTATTCACAGACAGACAGACAGACAGACAAACTCTCCCGAAAACATAACCTCCTTGGCGGAGGTAATAATAAACCTTAAGTTTGTAGTTTAAAAAGTCCAAACAGACAATACAATATATAATACACAGAACATCATATTTGAATCTCTCTTCAATTTTATTGCAGTTCCCAATAAATAGCAATATGGTAAATATTGTGATACCTAACATCATGATAGTTTTACATTTTAAACCTTATCTGGACTGTGTTGTATCCAAAAATAAAAAAAAAAGACAGAATTCTAAAAAATGTCATAAGAAACATATCTCAGTATATACATGCAAATTCTGTTCGTTTTATTAGAAACAGGAGTTAAACTCATAGACTGATGTCCACACATGGCATGCTAATCGCTCTGCTCTCCAACTAGACTTCTCTATAGAGATTCACTACTGTTGTGTTTTAGCTTTACTGCTCTGTAGGGCTTCAGTACTGCTGTATTGGTGAAATAACCCTGAGGTTCAAGCACATACCTGGGCTCCAGCCAGCATGTGAAAAAAGGCCTTTATTGCCCCGAATGGAAACTTTGTACAAGTCATGGACTGTGCTGTCTTCTGAGTCCAGTGAGAATTGGGAGGCCCTTTCACAAGCTAAGCATGTGAAGTGTTGGTTTGTTTTTAGCGGGGTTAGCATTAGTTTTGCTGTTGTCGCTTTCGCTTTCTCTGGGTGGTGCTATAAACTAAGCCATATTTCCACTCCTTGCAAATCATGTGGGTCATATACATCTGTTATATCTCTTTAAAAGCCCAAAGAAAGTCCACAAAACAGATTTAGATGCCGAAAAAGCATTTGTTTCATCTCTTTCCTCTGATGCCATGTTTGCTAAGTCTCATGTGAACTTTAAGAATAACAGATTAAGCATATTGAGTGTTCGGGGAGAGAGAACCTTTCAAAAACGTCTGTATAGTGACTGGACAATCATTGTGTAAATCACATTTATTATTTGTAAGACGTACAAAGGCTGCCAAAAAAAATCCTGCTTCTTTTCAGTAATAATACCTTCTAGTCAACACCCTTCAGCAAAACATGGTTGTGCATTGTTTAGAAGTCTAAAAGTTGCTTGGATGAAAGTTGAGTCCCTGTCCTCCTTTTGCTATCCCTGTATACCATTACCAGATATTATTGAGTCCTGCAGCCTGCCAGAATACATGATCTGCTTGCATTTTGTTGGCTTTCAATAAGCAGGGGCAGATCAACCTTTTTTGCCTAAGGTTCCCAACAAGGGCACTAACTTCTGCAATGGTTGCATGACATTTATGTACACACTACTTTTTTTTCTTGCATTTTCTGCCTTTGACAGGTAGAGGAGAAAAGGGCAGTGGATATGTTTGTGAAAGGGGTTGAAAGAGAGCTGGGGAAGACATCTGGCAAATCAGCCTCAAGTGGGAAATCGAACCTGGACCAACCAAGGCATATATGGGACATGCCTAGCTGCTTACCATTCCATCACAACTTTTATTTTAAAATGCAATCACTGTAAAAAACAGATACACACATACAGGAAAATGTCTACAGTCACCTTTTCCAACTAAAAAAAAATGGGTTTCTGCATTAACCTCACTACTGCATAATCATGTTGGATGACTCAGTGTAATCAGCTGGGATTAACTTGCAGAGAGAGGCTGTGAAAAGAGGATATGACTGTTGCAGGTTGGGTTCTTATTGAGCGATGAACATGTCGCATCTCTGTATGTGGCTGATTTTAAATCACAGAAAAAAGACACTAAAGAGACAATCAAGCCAGTGAGATTCTCAAGTGTGTCAAAATCAGGAGATCTTACAGTTTTCAGGCACAAAAATAGAGTATCCAAACATTAAATGAAAAAATAAGTGAATTAGACAATTGGATGGTGTTGTAGTGACTTTCTTACCTGTTTATGAACTAACATTGTAAGGGGATTTTGCCCAGGCCTCCACAAAATTATGGTAATTCCTCTGACTGTCCAGCAGAGAGATGTACAAAACAGCCAAAGACACACAGAGCTCCAAGAGCAAAGACCCTGTGAAAACTCCATAACAAAACCGAAATTCAAGTGTCTACCCTTTGACAACTGGACTGAATAGAAAATGTTATGCTGCATTATGAGCTATTTTATGTCCACTTAAAGCTAGGGCCTACGATTTGAAACCGCAGCCTGCCCCTCCTTCCCTCACCTCTCCCCTCCGTGTTCCAAGATCCCGCCCCCAGCTCGTGTCGCCTCATAAAGCCCCCTCGGACTGAGCTACGAGCGACTAGCACAATATATCAGCAGCAAACTCAATCAAAAACAGCTCAGCTCAACTGAAAGTATCAAACACGACAGTCATCCCCCTTGTAACACACAGCAGTAGCCATTTCAATTGGACCGGCGGCAATGCGGGTCTGGCGCCGCCAGAGCGGAGCCGAATGTGGGGGAGGATTTATCTTTCTCAGCCTGTCCTCCCCAGCTCCGCTTACAGTGCTAACGATTAGCGGCTAACAGGCTAACCCGCTCCCCTACAAGTTATTAGCCCGTGCAGGCACAAACTAACCAGAGTTATTCGGCAGACATCTCCCACTGTAGTAAACAAAGCCATTACCTGATCAACCAGGGGCGGCGGTCGATGCTGAAGGTCTGACGGCCGGCTGAGGCTATTCGTTAGCCGTTAGCCCGCTAACAGGCCTCAACCAGCGGGCAGAGCTCCGTTGGGCCCGCGGAGAGGAGGCGGCCGGTCTCGGCGCTAGGCTTTTCCGGCTCCATGATAGTTCAGTAGCTAACGCTGCTAGCTGCTCACGGAGGTAGAGGGAGGAGGCGGGACCATGGGCATGGCGCTGCGTGGCGAGGGAGACGAGATTGGATGGACTCACAGACCAACTCACGGACCAATTAATAGTCGCAGGTTCTTAGGTTTGATTGGTCAGCTAGTATGCAGCTTTTCAGCGGATATACTGAATGGATTTTTTTCGTTCTTTTTGGTCTTTATACTGTGTAGATAGGACCATAGGACCATAACAGCCTTATAAACGGTGTTATTAATATGTACAAAGCTTCCAAATCGTAGACCATAGCTTTAAAGCTGGGGTTGGCGATTTTGGAAAACTAGCATGAATTTGAAAGTAGCATCTCTTCAGGACTCCGCCTAGCCCCCCCACCCCCGCTCACATGCACGCGCTCAGCTGATATATCCAGGAGACTGATTCAACTCCAAACCCTCAGCACAACGTGTTTGTTTTACACCACACCAAGTCATGTCTCAGTCAGCGGTAAGAAAACACCAAACAAACATGTAAAGTTAGTTAGTACTCACAGCCGATGCTGATTGGGGTATAGGTAGTTCCTCTGACATTCTCCACATAGCTGTCAAATCTCCCGTTTTGGCCATTAAACTATCGTATTTTATCCTCTTTCCCACCGTCCTCCTGTATCAATATTCTCCCGTAAATCTCCCGTGTGATGATATAATAATAAAAACATTCCTCTGCCTATCCAAACTGAACTCTGTCTCTAGCCTGCATGGGGCGGTAATGCTCCAAAATGATGGATGCCAACTGCCCTAAAACCGAAGAAGAAGAAAAAGCCTTGCGAGAACGTCCACCTGCAGTAGCCTGGGTGACAGCTATCACGAGATTAGAGCAGCAGAACAAACTTAGAAAAACAGAGTTTATTTTAGATTTCTTGTACATCTGTCTTAAAATGTGAGGGATACTGGAGCTTGGTTGGGGTTGCGGGATGGCTCACGGAGGGCTTCCCTTTGTTTTCAAAGACAAAACTTGAAAGGTAAGCATTCTCCAGCGGAGTCTGATCCCTTGCTCGGCTACCTACATGCGCCGAGTCTGTGCAGGCCGGGAAAATGCACGCGCAGTAGGCGGGCAGAATGGCGACGGGATTTGATTGGTTTAAAAACAGGTGTCCCGGCATGATTATTGGTTGGGGTTTTCCCCGTTTTACTCCTGCTGTAGATAGCGGATATTTTTCGCTCTGTTTTAAGAACACATTATGAGTTGATTACCATCGGGTCATGAAGACCACTTTAACCAGTATTACAAAAAGTGTATCTAAATCAAATCGCCAACCTCAGCTTTAAGCAAGACTATGTTAAATTACAATGAATGCACCTTCAAAACTGACTTTTTGACAAGCACCAACTTTAGAAACAAAGCAAATTTGCAATCAAATCCTACAATCTGAGCTCTCCCATACTTTCTTTATTAGCTACTATTTTCTTCATCATGTAATCACAACTGAGGGGAGCAAATAGGATCACGCAGTGAAAAGTTCATCTATGAAAAGGTTCAATATTTATCTTATGCAATTGCTCATTGAGCTCTGAGTATTTTGTCTTCTACAAGGTTTGGAAATGTCTGACAAAGAGCTGTGTCCTCCCTCTATCCCTGACAGTAACAAGTACCTCTTTCCATCACATGGTTTGTCCTCTAAAGCAGAGTTGCTGACATTGTTGAGCGATGAGCAGACACATAACAGAGCAGTGCTTGTGATATGCTTCACATTGGACTCTATTCACACCACTTTAGAGAGGAATTAGTAATGGTATCCGCATGTGTGCTGTCAAATATACAGCTGTGTGATTACACCATCCATATGCACGGTGGGTTCCAAGGTATGTAGGAGCAGATAGGAATCCTTCATACAAATATGAAAATCAACAGTGTCTCCATATTCCACATATAATCATTCAGCCTACTGCTGGAGGAGATATCAGCAGAGCTTTCCATTTGCTGATAGTGGCATGCAGCGGCATTAAGAAATCACCCTGAATGTGCTGGGGTAGATAACTGAACATGTTGGGTGTCTACAGGAGATATATTTACACAAAACAGGGAGCAGACAGGGTAGATCTAATTGACTAGGTAGCAGTTGCCGAGGTTGGTGTGGCAGGTCTCCAAGCAAAGTGGATGAGGGGCTTACAGAGAGGCCGTCAGAGAGCAAAAGATTAGTGCTGACGTCTCTGCCACATCAATTACGACCCGCTGCTTGGTCTGGGAGAAATCCCCACCGTGGTCTCTTCAAGGCCACCGAGCACAAACTGGGGGTGTCAGAGGTCAGCCAAGGGAGGAAGAGCGAGGCCTCTGCCCTTCCCAGTGGGAGTCGATCCTGTGGGCTGGTGGTTCAGGGTACCCCGTGGAGGGAGGTGCCACACTGAGTTTCGCAGCAAACACCGGGGCTGTCGTTCGTCAGGCACATGGTCTGACTCAGCAGGAGGTGGGAGGGTGGAGGAGGACACCACTGGGGCTCTGCAATTTTCAGTGTTTCTGTTTTAGCTACACAGAGGTGGTAAACTTTTATTAATATGTTCTTTGCCTCTGTGCTCAATTTCAGATCACGTCAGTATTTCTGTGAAATGTTGTCTGTTCTCTGTCTGTTGATAATTACTTCAATTCTACGTGCAGTGTGTGGTTAGTACAAACAATAGAAAGACAATAAAATAAGTTTAGTGTTCCTAGAAGTTCATTTTGGCTTGAGTTAATATTGGTGGTTACTTGGGCTGATTTGTTCCCAAACTTATGTCAACAGTATTCTCTAATACGAATGGAAATTGATCAAATTCAATATACCAGTCCCATAAATAATTATGAGTAATGATTCTATGGCAAGTCTTTTGTTTATGTCTGCTGATCCTCTATGTGGAATAAAAATTGGTCAATACAGGTTTTCAGTGGCAACAATATCAAACACATGACACTCCTGATATTCAACACTGCACTGTATAGATACATGCTTCTGCAACTTGCTGGTGTTCCCACTTAACAGTAATCGTACAGAAAGCCTCTTTAATCAAAAATTAGGACACGTTTGACCACTTTTGCCCTGTCTGCCACGATTTTCGACTTCTTTGTTATTATTTCTGACAATTGTCTCTGATGAGAGCATATCATCCTTTATTTTAAAGGCATGCAGAACAAAGAATAAAGAAGTGATGAGATAAATGATAAGCAAAAGGAATAATATCGATCACTTTCAGGGGTTATCATTTCTCAACTGGAATTGGGTTTTGTTTTTTTTCTGTAACAAAAATAATCTTGTTGTAAGTTAACCATTAAAATATCAATCACTGGTGAATCCTTGCTTCAAAAATGAAAGGCATATGAAGCATACTGTAACAGTGGTGCATTTCACCACTACCTGCTGTAATGAGTGTAGTTTCCTCATAAATGAAGCGTTGTTCTAAGAATTCAAACACTACAAACATCATCAGCATTTGCTCCAGGTCTTCAGTACCTCTGACAGATTACCATACACATGCCCTCATGAGATGCAGTTACATGGTGCTTAAAGGTAAGGTTCAGGATTTTTGAAGTTGGCTTGTACAAGGGACATGGAACAGTCTACACATTAGTCACAGTGATAGAGGTCAGCTCCGCTTCTGTGGAAAAAGAGCCACCACAGAAGCCAGGGCTATGTATTGATGCAGATAGAGCCAACAACACTACATATTTCAAAGAGTTTCAGGTGAAAACTAGCAACAAATACAGCATACAGTGACTGCTGTATACAACACCTTCACAACTTACTCACACCCCTGTAATTATTGTCATGATAGCCATTTACTTTGAACTAGGCTTGCACAATATTAGAAAAACGTAATGTGTGTGACAACATGAGAGCAGCACCTACTGTTCATATTTTTAAAAGAAAACTCAAGACCTACCTTTTTAATCTTTTAGCTGATTGTATTTAATAGTATTTTATGTTATATGTTAACTTATTTTAACCCTTTTATTTTGTTTTATTACTACATTTCAGTTCAGATTTTTCATTTGGAATTTTATTCTTTGTTAAATGCTTTTCCTTTTATTATCCTGTTTTAGCTGATTTTATTATGCACCTGATGTTTCACTTTCTCATTTTACCATATTATTTATCTAACTTTTATTCTATACTGTCATATTATTTTATTTATTTATGTATTTACACATTTATTTCTCTTACCCTCTCGTATTTTCGAGTATTTTTAAGTATTATTTTAGTTTTAGCTCCTGTGTTTCCTCACTTTTAATTCAAGATAGCGTTCGCTCAGTCCTCTAATTCTGTTTTCTGTCAGAATTTCCTTTTTATGTCTTTGTGGGTTTGAGTAAGTGGGTGTGTATATTGAATGTGGTTTGGGGGAGGGGGGATTGTGGGGGTCTTATGTTTTCATTTTATGCAGTTATGCAATTTCTGCTTTTTATTCCACTTATTTTATTTGATCTTTTTCTCATGTAAAACACTTTGTATTACAAAGTCCTGTATGAAAAGCTATACAAATAAAGTTTGATTGATTGATTGATAAAATTGTTCAATGTTGTGAAATAATTGACATTATTTAACAGAAGGTATAGAACAACAACCTTGCAGTGCAGATGGATCTGCCTGATTCATTGTCTGAAATCATGCAGATCCATCTTGTGGAGCTCCAATTTCCTACAACTTCACAGCCAAATACTGGAAAGCTCAATCAGGGAAGAGAGACAGAAACTGAAGACGTGACAACAGCTGGAAGTGACTGCATGTTTGAAAACAATGGCAGCTTCTGAAGTGGTGGATGTGGCCAAATCTGTAGTTTTATTAGAAATAGACTCTTCTTTTAAAAAAGAGCAAAGAACGTCAGTTAGAGCTTTTCTTACTGGAAATCATGTTTTTGCTCTCCTTCCGACCAGGGATCACTGCTGGGAAACTCGGAGAGAATGTGGAAATCCTACGCAGATGATGCTGGTTAGTCTTTGGTAGTCATGGTTACTTAGCAATACCTGGCAACATATTTTCTCCTCAGCGGTTTACCAGGAGAACTCGGTGGAGACTGTCATTGATGAGGTTCATGTCACATATAAGTGTTAAATGATACATCTGTGTTGTGTTATTTAATGTAAGATGATAGTAGAAGGACTAAACCATAGTTTAAGGTAACGGCTAACAACATGGTCCAGCTACTACGTCATACTATGGCTTGATATGGATTGGCCTGTGATGAATGTGTCAAACAGAACGATCATCCATTGTCCAGTTGCAGTTGTTTTTGAAGGTTCTGCCTCTGAAAACATTTTCTATGGGCTCTTCTTCAGATGGACTAGTGAAATATTTCCATGGCAGGTATATGGAACTGTCCGTCTGGCAAGTCAGGTTAATGGAACAACACACTGTTCTAACATCCGCTGTAGTCAATCTCTTATAATACTTGCAGTCACACAACAACATTTTTCTGGATCTTAAAGAAATCCAAGACACTTTTTTCTGCACTAAAATGGCATAACTAAATTTTAAGGCAGCTCAAGTCCCAGACATTACAGTATGTGTGAATACAATCAGCCATGTTTTTCACTCAGACTTTACCCAGAGAATTTCCTTGCACCCCCTTGTATTGTATTTACATAAAGTCTGAGTAGTTTACTGTCTGAACGCTGCAGCAAATCATCAATAATTCACTGAGGGGAGTGAGGAGGGCTGATGACATCATCCTGTGCGACCGGAACAAACCAGGAAAAGGGAGACTTGACAGGATGGATCAAAACAACCGCTGTGGAGGGAGACGTTTTTCTAATTGTATGGAGAGTAACACAAGCTTGAATGTGTGTCTAAACATCACACCAGTTCTTTAGAACATCTAAAACCATCATCAATGGGTTTCTTGCATATCCGGAGAGCCACTGTTTGATATTGAGATAAAACCCTGGAGCTTTCATTCTCTGGTGTAATCGTCGTCACGCTGCTTCGTATTCACTTCTGTGTGCTGCAGTGATTCTCTCAACCCTTTACTAGGAGTGATCAATATACTTTTTAACATGTGGCACTGAAGTAAGGATATAAATTATGAGATGAATTGTTCATTCGCTCTCCAAACACTGATTTCTGCGTATATTTGACATTGTGTGCTGCCTGTCAGTGAACACCCCCTCCCCCACCACTGCTCCCCTTCCAGCTGGGACTACCCCCCTGCTGAGAGGAGCAAGTGTGAACGACCATGTCAGTGAATTATCCAGGCAGGCTGCCTAGACATTATCCTGATAATATCAGGGTTGCATGTGTGAAAAGGGCTTTATGGTCAGCTTTAGTCTCATCCGACTCTATCAGAAGGTGTGTAAGCAAGAATGTTGCACCATACAGCTCTGCACTGAAAGATCTGTTTGTGATTTCTTGCGATAACTTCAGACTGCCATGAGTTTATTGCTAAGGTTCATATTATCATTAATATAATATTGTGATAACTTCGGACCCCTGCTTTTGGAGACATGAGCACACTTGAATTAGCACTAAAGTTCCAACAGGAATAACCAGAACTGAATGAAAAATGGAGGAAACTGCTATGGAAACTCGGGGACAGATGAAAGCCACGTAACCTGTTGATAAAGCAGAAGTCATCATGCAGAACCTTCCTGCTGCAATGAACCTTTACATCTTTACAGATCTAATTCACAGTTTCAAACCAAAACAAGAGTATGAAAGTTTTTCTTCCATGAAAGTATTTTGCATATACTGATTGTATTTTGCTTCAAGGCATAAAATATGCTAGATTAGGTGATCTAAGCATGCTGCACAGTGCCTAGCTTTGACTTGGAAAAAAACAGCCCAGTGTGCTGACTTCAATAGCTCAAGAATAAATACTAAGCATTGGGGAATTAGCATGAATGCTGTTTTTCTGCTTTCTAATACAAAAATGGGCAAAATGACAGCATTTAACTCATTTGCACTATTAGTAAGGTACAGATCAGCTGTTTGTCAACTTGGAAGCAAGGTATACAGTAAGAGGGTTCACAGAAATTAGATGAATTTGATGTGAGTCTACTGACTGAAGAATATACACTCAACAAAAATATAAACGCAACACTTTTGTTTTTGCTCCCATTTTTCATGAGATGGACTCAAAGATCTAAAATTCATTCCAGATACACAATATTATCATCTCTCTCAAACTTTGTTCACAAATCTGTCTAAATGTGTGATAGTGAGCACTTCTTCTTTGCTGAGATAATCCATCCCACCTCACAGGTGTGCCACATCAAGATGCTGAACTGACATCATGATTAGTGCACAGGTGTACCTTATACTGCCCACAATAAAAGGCCACCCTGAAATGTGCAGTTTTGTCTCACAGCAAAATGCCACAGATGTCGCAAGCATTGAGGGAGCATGCAACTGGCATGCTGACAGCAGGAATGTCAACCAGATCTGTTGCTCGTGCATTGAATGTTCATTTCTCCACCATAAGCCGTCTCCAAAGGCGTTTCAGAGAATATGGCAGTACATCCAACCGGCCTCACAACCGCAGACCACGTGTAACCACACCAGCCCAGGACCTCCACATCCAGCAGGTTCACCTCCAAGATCGTCTGAGACCAGCCACTCAGACAGCTGCTGAAACAATTGGTTTGCATAACCAAAGAATTTCTGCACAAACTGTCATAAACCGTCTCAGGAAAGCTCAACTGCATGCTCGTCGTCCTCATCGGGGTCTTAACCTGACTCCAGATTGTCGCCGCAACAGACTTGAGTGGGCAAATGCTCGCGCACGACAGCGTGTACCAGTTCCCAATAATATCCAGCAACTTCGCACAGCCATTGAAGAGGAGTGGACCAACATTCCACAGGCCACAATTGACAATCTGATAAACTCTATGCGAAGAAGATGTGTCGCACTGCATGAGGCAAATGGTGGTCACACCAGATACTGACTGGTTCTGAGTCCCCAGACCCCCAATAAAGCAAAAAAAATGCACATTTCAGGGTGGCCTTTTATTGTGGACAGTCTAAGGCACACCTGTGCACTAATCATGGTGTCTGATGAGCATCTTGATGTGGCACACCTGTGAGGTGGGATGGATTATCTCAGCAAAGAAGAAGTGCTCACTATCACACATTTAGACAGATTTGTGAACAATGTTCGAGAGAAATGGTAATATTGTTTATCTGGAATGAATTTTAGATCTTTAAGTCCATCTCATGAAAAATGTGAGCAAAAACAAAAGTGTTGCGTTTATATTTTTGTTGAGTATAAATCAATCTCCCACTGGGGCATGTATACAGGGAGAGGGACAGTGCTCCATTTAAATCACCTGATCAATCCATGTCTAATCAAGCCATTGCCATAGCATGACTTAACTTCAGGTGCTCTGCTCCCCAGCTCTGGAACTCTCTCCCACCTGACATCCGAGACCTGAACTTTTTGTCCCTTTTTAAATCCAGACTCAAAACCTACCTGTTCAGGACTGCATATGGTACGTTCCCATTTTTGTGTTGTTTTGTTGATTTTTAATATTGTTGCTTTTATCCTGTACAGCATCCTTGAGTGTTTTGAAAGGTGCATTTATATAAACTGTATTATTTTAAATATTATGACTATGAAAAATGATGGGTGGTACCATTAAGTTTTAGAGACAGTTTGGACAAGGATTCCAGGCCTGTGCTTATAAGAAATTTAAAAAATGGCTTTAACTAATTAGCAGATGAAGCTTCGGTTGACACGATTGGAATTATATCTTATTTCTTAAAGGTCTTAGGTTCAACAATACAATGCACTTCTACAGTATAAGACCGTTCAGCCATGCCAACGCATCTGAGTGTGACACAACCAATGTTTGCTTAGGATTCTTTTTGATGGTAGTGAATACAAACTGTAACAACTTTAGAGTGGTAACTTGCCATACACTAGCTGCTTAAATGCTGCAACAGTGTTGATGCACACAAAAGATAACCCAGATATTATTAATCTTGGTTCTCACTATAAATACTCCAAACCAGAGCTTTAAATAACCACAACACTCATCCTCTCCTTTAAGTCTCTGTCTTTTCTCTTGTCAGTACCCTATAGTCTTTGTGATTGGTTTAAATTACACTCCAGTTGTACCCAAACAACCCTGAATGCCAAACATATCTCAGTCTCAGTAAACATGGAAACACTGTCTTGGTGCGCTGGCCACCAGGCAGGAGCGGCATGAAGCCATCACACAGAGTTAGCCTGCCTGCTCTGTCTGCCTGTTGTTGTCGGACCAGTCGGAGCTCCCCCCACCCCCAATACACCCAGGTCTGCATCCTGGTCAGTGGGGAGCTGACACCAGGCATTAGCCGGCGGGGCCTCTGATAGCACCAACACCTCCACCTTCAGCCTGAACCCCTACCAGGAGGCTCCAGAACATCACACAGAAGCAATAGAAGGAAACAATACATGAGGATGCACAATGTTAAACTCCGTCAACATTTGATTTTAGTACATTTTAAAACAGATGACGTAGTAACCTACGCATTTATTTTATGAAAGGAACATTTTGTTCATGTACAAAAATTAACCTATTACTCTAAACTATGATGTCAATTTATTTTATACTTATTTTACAGACAGACATAAAGCAAGACTGGTAAGGAGAGCTTCTTCAACCAGTATGATACCATGGAGGTCTGTGAAAGATCTGAAGTAGGGGTAG
Source organism: Scarus forsteni (assembly GCA_036419115.1). NCBI lineage: Eukaryota > Metazoa > Chordata > Actinopteri > Labriformes > Labridae > Scarus > Scarus forsteni. The sequence goes on along the minus strand of JAZDUH010000098.1, from coordinate 55,430,377 downwards.
TGAGTGGGATCAACATACTTGAAAGATGAAAAAAAAACAGCAGAAAACATAATTAAAATGTTCAGTGCCAATTTAACAATAAATGTTAAACTGTCTTTTTAAACTAAAAAACAATGAATTGCTATTCAAACAACTAACATTCAAAGCACCATAGATTATAATTTTTTATTTTAACTTTGGTGTTTCTGTATTTGGATCAAATTAAACACCACTTTGTGCCTTTCCTGTACACAATTAAAGTTATGACCCTGTCTTTGGTTCTCTTATTACTTTAACATTTTTTAAATACATTGATAAATCAGTAGACATACATTGTTTTCAGCACCATTCAACCAATAGCACGTAGCATAAACACAGCATATAGTTTACATGTAGTTTGTATGACAAAAGATTTTAATGAGATCAAACCTCTGACACATAATAATGCAGTGACAATTCTAATTTACATTCTACTGTGATCTAAGCTATAAAGGAGTTGTGACAAAGTTGTAATGGGCACAGAGTGGGCTAAAAACTGGAAAGTGGGTGTGGTAAGCTAAAGGTGCGACCTGCTTGGCTCAAATAAAAAGGTGTTTGACTTCAACTCAACTTACTACACAAGCACTGCTAGTGTGGGATGAAAAATCATAGCCATATCGTTACAACAAAAAATCAGGTTGATGTTTTGACTTCCTATCATTCGGATAATTGATCAATGAAGGTGTTTGAAAAAAACATTTATTTCAGAATTGGGATTCCCAGCAGCAAAAGAAAATCAGCCCATCCCTCCTTCATTAAAAAAAATTGTGGATTCTATAATGATGAGGGTAACAGAGATTGACCTGACGTATTCATCCGTCTAAATGAATTTTAACTTCTCATTTTAAAAGCCATTACCAGAAGTTCAAAGAGTTGGAACAGTGGTAAGCAATGATACTGACAACTGACCATCACACGTTGCACTGTTCCACCCAACTTTTAGAATAAAATAATTATTAAGAAATCAACTTTCTTTTTCATTCCATTCCATTTGAGACAACAAAGTCTTTAGATCCAGCATCCTAAACTCATTTCAAAACAATTAACTACAAATATATTTCATTAAATTGAACAATTATTTACTGGTCATTGAATTCTTTAGAATCCTGCACCATTGTTTTCTGAGTTGTCTTTTAAAATCAAGCAAACAAAGATTGTAGTTAATTTTGATACAAACAGCAGAAGTAAAAGGAAGAGCTTTGAATGAGAACTGTGAATTTTTCTGAACTGAAAATTGATTCTAAATCTAACGATCATTGGTATTTAAATCAAATTAAATAGGGACATGTGGAAAAATTCACATTTCTATTAGTCAATCAATCAAAATTTGAAAACACATTTATGGATCATTATACCGTTACCTCCATTTTGTAGTTAGTATTAAAAGAAATGAACTTTTCTGGCATTGTAAAACTGTAAGTAGGGCCCTGCTTGGCCAAATGTAGCCTTATGGTTTCATACATTCACACCTATAACTTGAAATAAGAATATATTATGATGTCTCAGACATATTTCTCTGTTATGTATCATTTGTTACCTGCAGGGAAGAGTCCTTCATTTAGGAGGAACTTGATTGATTGGGGTAAATGAGGCACACCTTCCAATTCTCCTTATCACCACCATCCTCACTTGCAATTTTCCAATAATAAACACTGTATTCTTTCTTCACATATAATTATTCAATAACAAAAACAGACACAGTGAGCTCTGTAATGCACAACATGCAAATGTCCCCTTACTCCTGGAACTTACACAGTAAAATACTTCTGAGATCTGCTTAAACTACACAAACTGATATATATATATATATATACACACACACACACACACACACATATACATATATATATATATATATATATATATATATATATATACAAAGCTAACGGCAGGAATAATTATAACTGAGTTATAACAAAATGTTACTCTTGAAGCTAGTTTACTGACACAGAAACTGTACAGACACCCAAAACTGTTTCTTTAAATCAGTGTTGCTTCTGCTCAGCTATTCCACATGCAGATATTTTATTGAAAATTCCTAGTTCCTGTGTTCACTTTTGCTATTTTTTCTATTTCTGAGATACAAATGATACTATTGTTCCATCTACTTTATTTTCAAAGTCTATTATTTCACAATCAGTTTGAGCCAATAGGATTACCTCGACCTATTATATGTACAAATACAGCCATTAAGTCATCACAGAGGGACAGCATATTGATGATGATACACTGAAAGACAATCCTTAAACATCCACAAAACAGGATTTCAGAGACTCAGAGAATGGGATCATAATCCCATTAACTTTAATTAGATCTGTGTGATGCTCACCTTTCTTCTGTGACAACAAATTAATGATAAGCCAAAGAGAATTAAAACAGTGGTAAGTGAAACCCTTTTCTTCCCCTCGAGGCTCTCCACTGGATCCCAGCCTCACCTAAAAGCTCATGAGAATTTAGATCAAACCCCTCCTGCGTAGAGCCGAGTGAGACCGGCCATAAATTGCTAATAGACTAAATGGAACGAGGTAGGAGGCTCCTGCTCGGCGGCAATTACCCCTCCGATGTAGTCATTCACATCCCTGCGTGTCTCGTTTCATCAGGGCAGCTCCGGCTCTTTGTCAGCCTCTTTGTTGCTCTGGGATGCTCACAGGACTGACCGTGGTAAGGGATACGCAGGGGAGCATTTGAAACAACAAAGTGCTGTTTGACTGGCTGCTGGCCGTTCACAAGAATGGCACCCCTTCCTGCCTTTCATGTGGCATGAGTTCATATAATCAATTATGAATCAAAGTCAGGTTTTTGAAACTCTACGTCAAAGACACATCCGCCACACTTAAGTATCTCCCTGTGTTTTTGTATCTGCTTGGCTGCCTTTAAAGGCTGGTTAAGGGTACATTTTAAACAGTTGGCCGGTTACCTTTTAGGGTGCCATGATTTCTATTCAGACAACAAAAAGACCCCTATTATGACAATAAGTTACCACAGTCAGAAGCTATCATGAGAAGCATTTAGGGCTGAGCAATATGGTCCTAGAAGTATACATTTATTTATTTGATTTATTTTTCTGTTAATAAATTTAAAAATAGTCAGATCCATATGGGCTAAATACAAATTGTATCAGCACTAAGGTGGGTGGTTTGTCAAAATAAAAGTACATTTCTTCTGTTTAGGAAAAATATCCTGCCCATATGTAGGTTCCCGACAGTGCCTTTGTCCACATTCAATTTAATAAATATAGTGTTGTTTACTGTTGGTTATACGAATGCTATCAGTAGCAAAACTGTGTCTCAAATCCCAAAAGACCAGGGACCATGTAGTATATTCACAGAGTCCCCAGAGAACAGAGAGTTGCTCCAGGAGACAAAATTCTAAGAAAATTCCCACAATCATGACCAAGAATTTACAGTCAAACAGTCACAAACTAAAAATCCATTTGGATGGAAAAATTAATTTCCTGAGGTCCAGGTGTTATAGTGGTTGTTACATTAGTAAGATAATATAAAGCATATATTGTTATCTATCATTTTGGATTTAATATTGTGTTGAAGTACATGATGGACCTCACTTGTTACTAGTGATGTAGTGGGCTTCTTCTGTGTTCACTACGTCAGACTTCGAACAAACAATTCAAAATCTAATTTGTATCATAAGTCTCTATTCAGTCAAATATCTGAATAAACATCTAGGAATACATTCATGCTACTTGCAACTCAATTCAAGCATTTGATAAAAAATTCATCCATTGTTTTGGGAAACTCCAAAACTTCTGTCCACCCTTTATTGTCAGACAAATTGAAGTGTGCTCTGGGAGGGAGGCCAGCGGTAAACACAGAGAATCTATTTAACCATCCCATTCCCAGGCAGAGAGGAGAGGCAGGCCCTTCAAAGGCAGAGGCAACAATGTGAGTGACATCGGGTCATCCTGCCTCTTCACACTCACCTGGCTGATAGAATTGTTCTGTGGGGAGATAGGAGGGACCTGTGAAGCACAGCTTTTTTGTCACCGCCATATCTTATGATTGATGGCTCCATGGCCGCAGTGAATGTGCCCTTTTTAAATAATTTATGTTGCCCATCGCCATGGACAAGTAGCTTATAACCGGGGTTGTTATTTTTCCATTGACTGGAGGGATCAATACTTTAAAGACAGGACATAGTCACTAATGAACTACTTAAATGTCTCTCTGGAGTGGAAACAATTGTAGTGTTTACTCGAAGCAAAGAGTGAAAACAGTTTTATCTCACCAAAGCAGTACTTTCATGGATGTACTGAAGTGAAGAAAAAGACCCTAAAGGTGAAGGCAGGCATCGCTTTATATTCAACAAAAAGGACCTGCAGACCACAAGATTTCAACCAACTTTGCAGTCCTATATTCTTGATGAAATAAATGCTGTCATAATAGTTTAAAAAAGCAGAATACTCTGATAAATAAAAGCAGCCACCCTCAATATCTACTTAAAATTAATTAAAAAACAGGCCAAAAATTCACTTTGTCTTGTTTATTCATTTAAACATACGCTTGATTAACCCCTTCTAGACTGCATTAAGGTTAGTTATTTTACTACTTTCAGCAAGTTTACATTGGTGATCCCTGAAAACACTTTTGAAGTCTACTGCCTAAAATCCCTGTTTAATTTTTGGATTTTGGCATACCTATAAACTCCCTTTTTCAGTCCTGCTCAGAACCGACTGTTTAGGCATAAATCTCCAAATAATCTGTGTCTGACTATGCCCATCTCAAGTAGCGAATGTGTTTCAGCCTCCCAGAGCGGGTTTCATGAACTCCTCCAATCTGAAGTGGGTGGGATATCCTTTATTGACATCATTTTAGCCCTGTTTCCACCAGAGGGTTCAGTTTGGTTCGTCTCAGTACGGCTCGCTTTTTGTGCCGTTTTCATAGCCTAAAACTGGGACAGGACCCCTTTTAAGCGAACGGTACCGTCCTACTTTTTGGGACTCTTCTTTTGGGGTGCCAAGCGTACTGATCCGACCCCAGAAGGTGGAGCTAGAAACACTGCAGTTCGTTGATTGGTCAAAGGAGACGTCACTTCCCGTGCGACAGCGGAACAACACATAACCCCGCCATGTTTAAATCTCCACTAGTCTTCGTGAAGATAACTCTCGCGGCACACCGCCTTCTCTGAAACAAAACTTGGTTGCACTTTCGTAAAAAAAAGCCACATGCCGATCACAAAAAAAGAAGAATTGCTGGATGTCTTCCATCGTTGCTCTTTGTTTACTGTGTCACGTTTTCCTCTTGGTTGTATTTAATAGCCCGTAGACTGTGTCGCGCTGCTATGTCATGCTATCACTTAGACACCGCCTACCAAGTAGGGTTTAGTTGGCTGTGGAAATGCAAACAGGATCAGGCTTTTCAGATCCGGCCTGAGGCAAACCATGCTGATCCATACTGGACCACTTGGTGGAAACAGGGCATATGGGACCATTTTCAAACAGACTGCTTGGACACATATTTTTTATTGTATTTTTTGGTCATTTTGTGCCTTTATTGATAGGAGAAAATGACAGTGGATAGGCTTGTGAAAGGTGTGAGAGAGTAGGGGAGGACACTCTGCAAACTGGCCACAGGCTGGATTTCGTTCCCAAGCCTGCAGAAGCATATGGGACGAGCCTGGTTGCTAACCACTAAATCAAACCAGCCCCCCCGTACACACATCTTTCGAAGGTTGGAGCAAGCAATAGAGAGAGCAAAAGAGAAAGAGAAGGGTTTTTCATTTAATTTTTGTTTGTTTGCTGTTTTGTTTTGTGTATTTTTTTTTTCTTCATTTTTTTTTGAGGGGGGGGGGGGGTAGACTGAACGTCAACATATATTTCTTTACAAAATCAAATTTTTTTACGTAATATGAGAACGTAAAATGAGAGTCCAGTCTGCCCTCGGTCTCTTCTCATGAGCCCGTCTACCTTTAGTGAGAAACATGTAAAATCCTACACTGTAGAGGACACTGGACAGCACCTGAGTGACATTAGCTGTTTAAACACAGCCTGAGTCTAACTCTTACTGACTGTCTCTAACTGAGGAGTCTTTTCAAACAGAGCAGCACTACATCTTGTTTATTTACTTTACAGTACACCAGTGTTTAAAATGGTTTTACCAGGGAATTTAAATGCAAGGTTATGACATAATAAAGGATAATTGCTGTGAAAAGGTGCAGCCAACCCTGCAAGCTCTGTGGGAGCTAAATTTCAATAGGGTAAGATTACATTTGATGTGCAACTGTGATGACTATAATTAAAGCCATAACGATGTATGTCTGAGCAGTCTATACTGGTATATTGGTTTCACTGGCAGAAAGGCAGCAGACAGATCTTTGGATGAAAGTTAGGAAGTGCAGCTTATACTCTGGGCACAACAGTAAATCTCTTGGGTAAAGAATCGGGAATGTTTCATTTTGGAAGTTAGAAATGACCACATAAAAATTGAAGTAAATCTACACATAATACAATAAGTCAAACATTACTGAAATCAGCTCATCACAAGGCCTGTATATTGTAATATTATTTTTTAATCTATAGCAGAATTAATCAAAATACAACAATAAGAGACATTAAATTGTAAAATAAGGATTGAAATCCCTCTATTTACACAGCTTGAAATACTTAAGTTGAAGCCTAAATAGGATTGGATAAGACAGGGTTTTATTTGAGTCTTTATTCATTTGCTTTCTTTAATTTCTGAGGCCTACCGGCTTTGACAGAGGAGACAGTGGATAGAGTCAGAAAGTGGGAAGAGAGTAAGGGACGACATCCAGCGATGAATCTGTGGGCTGGGATCAAACCTTAACTACGCGTACAGAAGCTGAAGAAGAGTTTGAAATCCCACAATAGTAGAGTCTTAAACTTGGATATAATTTTGGAAAATTCTAACAATATTTACACCTGTTCTGAAATCATGGCAACCAAAAAACAGGACTTCTGGACTTCCAATGCTGACGTTTTTTTCTTCAGTTATCAGAACTACAAGCAGAGTCCTACATGTCATATAAACTACATACGAAAATGCACACAGACATCTTGTGCAATTTAGACATTCAGAGTTCAAGGATATTCTTGTAATTTTCTGCCATCCTTATACACTTATTCCTCTTCTTTGCATGTTGGAAAATATGTATTTCATTTGATGCTCAGGTATTTTTAAAACTGATTCAGTATAATTCGTGTAAAACAATACTGTGTTTAAAACCATTTGAGACAAAAAGTGTTAAAGAAAAACATTTTGGCAACCTTATCTGACTCTGGACCTCATCACTGTACGTGTAACTCAAAAAAATGTAATGTGACTCTCAGAAACAGTCCAATGGAGTTATGTGTTGTAAATCAACAGCCCCTGTTCATCCTTGCTCTTACTAAGTGACAAATTAGCCTTACAATAGTGTTTGAATTCTTATTAAAGTTGATTAATTCATATCATTAGTTGATCGCACAACAGCTCATAAAATATACTAAATTAATTTCTTTACTGTGATTAATACATGAAACACTTGAATTAACAACAATAAATCAATTTGTGAATCAATTACATTATCATGTTTAAATACAGAGCTAATAGTGTACATTAACTAGCCCTGAACAAGTGATCATATATCATTTGGCAATCCAAAGAGGAAGAGCAGAGGAGCATCCTTAAATGATCAATGATGAAAAATCAGACGTTGACCTGCGTACTCAAGGGTCCAATACATTCTACATGATGCTGTAACAAGGATATGATTTTACCCACCATTCATACATGTAAACCGCTCATCATTTAGCTCTAAATTTAACTTCTACATTTATGTAACAATGAGCTTTTGTGTGATGTTTTATGCTGCTAGTGAATACTGATGCCTACATAAGCCTTCAAAAGCAGACAACATGATCAAGTGGACAAGAAGACTGGTTGAATAAATAATAAAGATGCACCGAATATTCGGTTATTCGAATATATTTGGCCGAATATTGCAAAAAAGAAATATTGAGCCTTCAGTGGAGTAAGAAAATAGCAAGGCCAAATAGTACCGTGTGACGCAATGACAAAATCAATACGTCATACGAAAATAATTCATTTGTTGTGGGTTTATCTACTTCAATGTACTTAAGTTTTTTTAATGCATTTTTTTTTTGTTTGAAAAGCACTTTGTTGTGCTATTTTTTGAAAAGCAAAGGCTACTGGAATGTTAAAAAATGTGATAATATTCAATAAAAAATTACTTTCTTTTAAAAACATTTGTTAAAATTTATTCTAAGCTATTTGTGCACAACTAAAAACTATAGTGAACTACTTAGCACTCCACATTGGATTTTTTGGTATTTGGTAAGCGTTTATATTTTATTCGGCTTTGGACACAAATTTTTCGTTTAGGTGCATCCCTAATAAAAAAACAGTGGTTTTTACTGCCTGACATAGCTGTCAAACATTGTGATTAACGAGGGTGATGCACCAAAAATCAACATAACCCATCTACTGACAAGCATTTGAAATAAAGAAATGACATATGCCATCAGACATAAGCATGTAACATGGCTGCAGCAGGCTGTGCGACAATCCCTTCAATTTAACCAGTTCTCCTTAAAGTAGATCTTCAAGTAATATCAGACAACACTCTCGACATTAATACAGAGGATATCATATGTAACCTTGCCAAACTGAGAAAATAATTGGAAAATGTAAAACTACCTCAAGGGAGTTTAATGTTTTTGTGGGAGTTTGCCATAGAGTGAAAGTACAGTAGCTCTGACCTTACACCTACTAAATCTAATCAATTTATAATCAAGATGGAGAATATTGGTGCAGAGTTTCACAAAAGTCCCTAAAAAACTAAACAATAAGTAAACAGTCACAACTTTCATCCATTAAATAAAGCAGTTCTCTGTCTGTCATTGAAACTTAATGAAGTAATTGAGGAACTGTTGGCTTCCTTCAAAAAATGTACAATAAATGTAGGCAATTCTGAAGAAAAAAAACAAAACCAAATGTCATATGTGTCAATTTAAGTTCAAGTAAAGTGGATTTCAGTGCAGAGTTAGATGAAAGTACCTTGCAAAGTTCATTAGCTTTGACTTCTGACCTCTTATTTGCATTCAGTTCAACTTGTATGTGCAACAACAATGGAGGAATGCTTCAAGTATTCTGGGGTTCACATTTAAAAAAATTAAAAATAAATAATGAGGAAGAGGCTGTAACCTTCAAACTCTCATCAGTTCATCCTTGAGTCATCATGAACACTTATGCAAAACCATTTTCAAATGAAGACTGCCTTTAAAGCCAAACATGAACAAAAGACACAAAATCTACCATAATTTCTCAATTTTAACACACACTTTTTTTGCTTTTAAATAAGCTCACATTTTTTTGGTTGAGTATTCTGTATGGAAACAAGCAAAATACTTAAAATATTTCATCTTGCCAACATGGCGATTGTAACACATCTGATACAAAAAGCTAAAGTATTCTCTCTTTGCAAAACACTCCCGCCAAACTTGTATAATTCTTGTTAAACTGTTCTGATCAAATATTTTGGGTCTTAATTGGTTTAACTTTGTGAAATAATCGGTTAGTTCTCAAGTGTTACCACTCACTGTGAGCAAGGGGACGTAAATTAGCTGCACTGTGATTGGTCAAGATATCGGCATGTTGGTAGCTTCTCTCTGATTGTTCGGTACTCTACAACTGGATATGCATGGGTAGAAATCGAGGGTGCATGGGTGAAGCAAAAGGTGTTTCCGCATCCTGTTTAGATAGAAAATCATGTATTTGTTATGAAAATACTGAGATTTCATAGTTAAAAACATTGAATAAAGAAAATTTATGGGTTGTCTGAGGGAGTAAGGTTTGGGCAAAATTCCTGTTTCACAGGGAAAAATCCTGAAAATATGAGGTGTGTGTGACAATTGAGCGTGTGTTAAAATTACGGTTATCAGCTTGTCTTTGTGCCAAGGTGGAAGTTTGGGTAAAGTTTGGAGATAAATCCTCACGAGCATTCTAAAGATTTATGTGATGAGTGATAAACACACTTCTACTTAAGCCTTCAAAAGGTTTGGTTTGTTGTTCTCAGCCCTGAGTTCACAAAACTGGGACTATGCTCCCTGAACATTTTTACTTCTTGTGAACCCCTCTCCATCCAACTGTCTGAACAACAAATTCTGAACAACAACAAATCTTACCAAAATAAAGAGGACTTGATTTGCTTTTAAACCTAAAGATGACAGAGAAAAAGAATGAACTTGAGCTGAGTATCTGAATAAGATCTGCCGTAACAACTGCACTCGGTCAGAGCCCACAGGGGAGATTTGGGGCCAATGGAAAAGCATGGCATTGAAGGATAAATTATAGAAAAGAGCTACATCTACTGGACATCCACGCTAAAAGTTGCATTTTTTACCATTAAGCTGAACATGCCAATTATGTAAAATACATTCTGAGTGAAGTGACAATACTTCTGACACAACACGATCCAATTTAACACTCACAAAATACAGTGTAACAGTGACTGTCCCATTATGAAAAAAAGTCAGCTTTGAAAAGCACGTCAAAGTGTCTTCCTGATAGCGCGGTGGAGAATTACAGACACTGCTGTTCCTTTACAGGGCTGCTGCAGGTGTGTGAGGTCCTCTCAACCAGCTGTTGTCTGAATCAGTCAACAGAGTTAACTTGACACACTTTGTGGAAAATTACACCTCTGCTGCAGCAAGCTTTGGGCCTATATGGTCTCACTAATAAACCTGGACCTTGTAATAGCTGTCTGATCACTCAAACGTAGGAGCAGCAGCAACAGGAGGACAAGGAAATGTCATCCGACATCGATAGAAAATGTACCTCCACCTTTGTTTAAGGTTCATGTGGGCTGAGTTTGATTGGTTCCTGTGTTAGTGCCAGGGATGGGCTTGTTATATGGGCACAAGACTTGACTGTTATTTTAACCACTCAGACACTATGGTGCGCCTATAGAAAGAGAGTTTATTTATGAAGCACAAGGCAATGCGGAACCAGAGCAGAGTGGAAAATTTTACCAACTTAGTGGCTTAGCACACAAGTCCGTGTGTGTCGAAGCCAATCACTTGTATTTAAAGGTCACATTAAGCAAAATAGGCTTTATCGTTTTCATGCAAAGATATAAGTCTCATGGGCAGCCTGCAGGTACATCCAACATGGGGAAAACCCCTCCTCTTTCCTTTCTCTACCTTTCAGAAACCACTACGAATTGTTATCATCTTAAGTGACAAGTTTCCAGCAGAAAAGACGATACACCCGATACTCTTTTTTAAGTGGTATGATCACGTACCATGCTTGGCAAGAAATATTACTTCAAAGTAGGATTTCATCTAAATCATGCTGGGAACTATGGAAAGAACTGCAACTTTTCTGGCAATTTTTGATGCTCTCCCTCAGCCCTCCTCTACAGGTGAGCAGTGTTGATGACACCTTGAGCTTAACATGAGAGATACAAGGCTGCTGCTTTGCTCTGGGAGATAAATGTTTTCAGCCAAACCTAGAGTTATAAGAAGTCTGAGCTAACAGTATTTTTGTGTCTATCAGTCCTTCCCAAACTATGGGCCAGGGCCCTCTGGTGGACCACAAACATATTGCAGGAGGACAGTGAGCGGTCGAATACAATAAACAAACACCATAAGCAATACTGAAACCACATTTATATGGCAAATACTGTTAGTATTATGTTATAATTGCATTACAGTTTTATAGGGCCCCGTGTAGTATTGAGGTTTTAGAATGGACTAATTGTATTCAAATTTAGGGAAGGATTGGAGCCAAGCGCCAATCTGTCAGAGGACCTAGTAGACAAAAAAAATACCGTCTCCATTGTTTGAGTACATTTTGGATTCTGTGCAGAGGACATCGAGCAGAGAGAATTTAAGTGTAAATACTGCAGGAAGACCATGTCAATGACCATCGGTATCACCACTAGTTTGTTCCAGCCTAGCATAAAATAATCGTTCATTAATCGTAATCGAGGTAAGACTTTCAATTAATCCTAATATTGAGATTAGGTAATATCACCCAGCCCTACCTCACAATGACTTCATGGGTCTTATTATTACTTTGTGGTGTTAGTGTTACATTATATCAAATAATGATGCAGCATATCATTATGATAATTATTTACCTCTATAATATACCAACATGAGAAAAACTGCTATTGTTCATGAGGAAACATACAGCATTCTTTACACATTTGGATCTATTATAAAACCTGCTTATTATCCACTGAAATATTATATTTACGCATTGGTCTTACAAAACATACTTACATGTGGATCACAGTAAGAGAGGCATGAAAGTCACTGTAATAAGTTGAAACATTTTTAACACTGACAACTGGTAAAACTGATTGGACAATATTTGCATATTTGCAAATAAATTATTCCCATTTCCATTTGATACATCTTTTGGTTAGCACGTCTTTTCTGGCAGGATATCATGTTCATGTCACCTACACATGACACTAAAATACAGCTTCATGACATATGATCAATAATGTAACACTGAATTTGCATACTCTATAATCAGGTCCATGCAGTCATTCATTTTGAATGGTCCAAAGGTTTTTTTGTTGTTGTTAAGAGTGGTCTTTTAAGATCATCTAACATGAAAATGTTCATATCTCTGGGGCTAATTCAGATACCTCTGAAAAAGGATTATATTTTTGTACAAATGAAACAGCATGTGGCCTCTTCTATGCTCTTTAAAAGCTAATGTATCTCGTGATATTATAAAAGCCGCGCTTACAAATGCATAGCTGAATTAAAATGCTTACCAACTTGAAACAATCCATTATTATGGAGGGGATGGAATTAATTCGGCTTCTTGCATCGAGTGTGGCTTGATGCCTCAGAAGATAATCTGCCATGTAATTCTTTTCACCTACACAGACGCACCAACATACAGAACATGCTTTGTTTTTTCCAACCCTGATAACGACCGTTAATTCATCAAGAGTAAATAAAATGTTTAGTTGGGAGGGGGCATTAATTATCACATTCATCTGCTTGCTGTTTCCAAACTGGGCTATAATGAAATGTGCTGTAATAGAGATTGCTCTTGGGGAAGCGAGCCCGTTTATGAATCGCTCGAGGTGCAGCAGCTGCCTTCCCCCTCGAGAGATAGAAATTTATGCCGTATACCCCGCTGATTGTTGAGAAGGTAAAGAACCAATAGCAGCATGTTCAGAGGTTTAATTTAAAGTGTGTTTCTCACTAGGCTGCTCACAACACTTAATTAAACTCTGCTGTTTTGGCAATGACAAATGCTGTGGTGCAGGAGGAAGCCGGGGCTGCTTTGACTGAGAGGCTTTTGTAATTTCTTTCATGTGCAGCGATGGCCAGATCCGGGCCACAAACTGTAGAATTACAGAACTAAACAAGATTTAGACATGGGGGATGAGAGGGCAAAGGAGTGGGTGGTTACAGTCACTTCCTCCTCAGGAATGCATCTATTTTACTGCTTTTTGGGAATGTTCTGTCATAGATTTATAAGGGCTCAGCTTCTAAGCCTGGTTTTCAGCACTTATTGCCTCTCAAAGTGTCATTTCCTCAGGCTTCAGTCTGCTCGATGGAGACTTCAACATTTTACATGATGAATAAAATGAATGGTGGGTTCATGTATAGCATATTGTTTCTATTATTCTATCCCAGTCTGATCTTTCTCTCCTGTCTCTTAGCATGATTCTTGATTTGCCAAACCATTTCACCGTAGGAAGCATTAAGTTGAAAATATGCAACTAAGTGTGAAATTTAACTTCAGAGGTCGGGCACACACAAAAAAATAAAAAAACATGGCACTGGAAGCAGTCAACAAACTGACAGGGAGTGACTAATAGCTTTTTCTTTCTGGGTAGAAATCCAATTCATGCCAAACAAAAATCTTATTTTGTTTCAGTAATGGTATGACTGTATTACTGTGCATTTCATGAGATCCATTTAAAAGGTGGAGCCAGTCTTGCACATAGCCCCCTTGTGCAGCCCCCCTGCCCGGCTGCTGTGTTATGAAGTCACCCAACTCCGGCTATACTACCAGGAAAATAACCACAGAGATGCCTGCGAGGCACAAGCAGGAGCTGGAGCATTTCATTCAATAATGTAATCCATACTTTTAAGTAAAGGACCTCCATTCTTATGTCCTGTTTTATTACCTGGGTGAGCGGTAGCACACATTATTTTTTTTCTGTCACCTGCCAATCTTTGGCACAGGGCTGTATCACCACTGAATATACACAAGAGGAGGTTTTACTTGCTTTGAACCCGAGAAAACACCAAGCCACATCAAATATAATGATACACACTATAGTAATCTAATATAAATACATCCACTAACAGTGAGAATAATAAGAAAGTATAAGGTTATTTAAAAGGGGACATATCAGTAGACAGTGCCCCTGCAGGTCCAGACACTGTAAATGTTCAACATTGTAGATAGGGATGGGAATCGAAAACCAATTCCAATTAAGACTCAATAACATATAGCTAAAAATAACATCATTAGACTTTTTTCTGAACCATTCACTTAATAATTCCTTTCACACATATCTGTCTCTCTTGTAAACCAAGGATGTCATGTTCTTATCAAAGTCCCTTGTAATGTAAAACAACACTGACATTTATCTTTGATAGAAAGCCATCAACATCAGGACAGCCTTGTATTTGACAATGGCGACTCAGAAAGTATCTTCTGAATTGCCTTTTCGCACTGAAAAGTTTTAGGTACCAACATGAGACTCAATAGAGGAATAGATCAACAGGCAGAATCGATAATGGCACTGGTATGAATAAATGTCTATCAGTTTCCATCCCTAATTATAGCAGGAGGCTAAGTTTCATCTTTTATCTCTTAGAAATTCAAAGTAAAATAAAAACCAAGCCAAATGTGCAAATTTCCTACCTTATAAATACCATGGCATAAAACTTTGATCTTTAAGGCACAGTTCAGTAAGGAGATAAGCATTATGTGTCACTTTTCCACCATGACTGTGCTGTATGGATAATTTTCACATTGCAGGACATGCAATGATACCCTGTCCTCAAGCATGTCTCGCAGCCATTTTAACGTAAGTTCATAAAGATCTTAAGCATCTTTATAAGCTTTTTCATGAGTAGTAACCAATGGAAGTCTGTCTGATATCAGCCTCAAAAGTCAGAAAACTGAAAAACTGCATGCAGTCAGTCTTCTTCGTGTTAGGCAACACCACTGTCTAACAACAGCAATAGGTCTCGAAAGTAGAAACTTAATTACATATAACGGGTCTTCACTCATTTTTGTCCTGTTGTCAGCAGTCCCTTCTACTGTTGCAAGTTAATGCTCTGACAAAATGTTGCGTTCATGATCACAGCAATGTTGCTGTGTTGTTTA